>JAKSZP010002786.1:0-164799 GCA_022478985.1 Massospora cicadina | reverse complement strand
ATCCACTAATTCTAGTGGTAGAGAGACTCTACTGATAAGGGAATTTATATAGTCATTTATTTTTATTAGATATTATAATACTATGAGGGACAGTGGTGATCATATTACCTTCCCATAGCATCAGTGTATATTAATCCAGTGCAAACATTTTCCAGATCATACTCATTTATATATGCTATCTGCTGGAAACCTGACATAGACCATATTATTAGTTTCACACTTTCCCAATAAAGGTGAGGTTAAATATGGAAACTGTTTTTTGGAGTTTAATTAAGAATCAAGGCTGATTAGAAAGTGCAGGGACCTCAGGCTAGGATACTTCCTCTATAATCAAAGGTAAAAAAATTACGCCTATAGTAAACTCTGATCTCTCTGATTCACCTCTAAAGTCGCAGGTTATTGTGAACTCCCATGTACATGTGAATATCACTCCAGGACACCAATTAGACACTATATGGTTAAATTTTTGCCGCTGCAGGATATAGTAGCCTGTCCTAAAATTGTTGACTTTGTCTATGAAGGTTCCATCTTGGACATGAAACCCACTATCATTGATTTTGAACAAGTTAAAAGAACTGATCCTTAAATTATATTGTATGGATGCTCCCAATAGCTAATATGTTCTAGATGAAAGACTTTAGTATTTTGTAATATTTTTATTTGATGTCATCTCTTTATTGTTTGTAAGTTACTTAACATTAGTAAATAGACTGTTGAGCTCTAAAGATTTGAAATTGAAGAAATTTTGGGAGGAGTACACTGATATAATCAATGCTAAAACATATAACTATAGATAATGAGGAGATAGAACTTGGTGTAGACATGGGTTATGCATAAACATATAAGTTTTATTAGAAGAATAAGTTTATAAATGTAAAATTGAATACGCAGCTACAGAGCCTGTTGGACGTTGAGTTGCTTACTCCATACCATGTTCCTGGGACTTAACACTCTTATTATTCAAAGAAAAAAGATAGAAGCCACTGGGTTTGTGATTGACTACCAGCGGCTCAATGCAGTGACTAATATTTTTTATGCTCCACACTAAAAACTCACCTTAATTTTCTCACCAGATTATAATAAATTTTATCCATAAATCATTCCAGAAGGCCTTAACTAATTAAACTTCTCTATAATGCTAAAACAAGTACACTCTTACCTATTGCAATAACTAAAAAAATAAACTTAATGCCTAGGGGCTATATAGTGCCCAAATGAATTCTAAAAAAGTGACGGATGGTCTATTTGTGGTTTCAATAATTTTAGTATATAACTAGATGACTTTGTATATTTTTGTAAATTTTTACTAGATATTATGAATATATCCATTAGGTTTTCAATTGGAAAAGTCAAGAAAAAAATTTTAAATTGACAATATGTTTAAACTAGATTTTTAGTTTCACAGGCATGAGTCAATAAAACTGGGATACTTGCTATGTTGTAAAAGGTCACTGCCATATAGAGTATATCATTTTTAAAAGCCTGAGGGAGCTTAAACTGGCTAGGGATGGAGGAATACTATTACTAATAATCACCTTGATCTGCTGACTTCTCCAAAATGCAAGAAAACTCTTTAATAAATAGTGTACTTCATATGGAGTCTTAAAAAAGAAATTTTTTATCATTTAAAGCGCGAATAGCAAATTACCATTATGGTGTCCTAAATATCTAAATGCTGTTATCTTTATATACAGACGCTATTGATGTACTGTAGAAGCTATCCTTGCCAGATATGGCAACAATCACGCTGACCAAGCAGTGACTCATTTTGATAAGAATTTTTTAAGAAGCTATAGAAATTGTATTGTTACTAAAAAGAGCTCCTTGCCTTCCTTCTTTCTAAAATATTTAGACCTTTACTTTATGACATCCAATAAAGTAATTATGGACCATGCATCTTTTAATTAGGTGTAACATTTAATATTATAACACTAAGTTGACACAATGGACCCCTTTCAGAATTTCTGGAATTGATTCGCTGGTTTCTTTAAAACTAAACGGAAATTAGTCAAATTTGCGTCAACAGTCTTCCTAGTGGAATTATTCATATCTAGAAGAAATACACTTTAGAAAAACTTGGATAAAAAATAGAGTAAAGTATATTTTATTTTTTAAACTAATGATTACTAGTAGCCTTCAGGATGACGTGCTATTGGTGAGGATATCAGTACTTAGAATCAGCAATACTTCTCTAATCCCTAAGGGAGCCTTGCTTTTGGGTCATGAGAGGATGAGACCCTTTACTCTATTTTAAGAGAGTTTCAGAGTCAATTTAGTACTTTTTATTTAGAGACAATGGCAAAATAATTTGACTAATAGGTAGTAGTTGACATTGATTGTTGGCAAACTTGTATTAAGGTAAAATTGTATCTAAACTTGCTTAAACTTGATCCTTCTTGACAATAACCCCCTCAAGAACTTGTTGATGGTATGTAACTCCAGAGAGATTTTCCCTGGACTTGAACAATTATAGTCCTCATTTTGAATGAGGTGATAGTAAATTCAGGGCCACATCAGTATATCACTTGGTAGGGACAAGACCATAGTAAATAATATTTTGACACTCCCTCCAAGTCAGTGGTGTTAGTATAGCAAAAATCACCCAATTGTTGCTCGGTCATGAGGTGTTTCTTTGCCACAACTTTTCAGTTTTTATGGAAGTCTTTTCTAGTAATTAGGACACCAAAGCCTGCAAGATAAATATCTCCTCCGCTATTATACTCATGGCTAGTTTGGTATTGTTGGGATTAGAGTTTTTAAAAAATGAGTCAGACAAAAAAGATAACACTTGGGCCTGACTATATAGAGCTGTGAATAGGACATCTTATAATTAGTAGTAGCTTACCTAATGAGCCATTAGAGCCCCAGGGAAAAAATTGTTCCATCAAGTCAACGCAGTTCTGATCATTTTTGCAGAGGATAGAGATGAGGGTACCATTAAATTGCTCTACAGCCCCATTAGTGGAAGGATGATAGGGGACTGTAAGAGCTTGTTAAGTCCCCATTAGTGAATTGAGTTTGGTTACAACCTGATATAAAAATATGTCCATTATTAAACAGGAGGACTTTGTGCTACCATGCTGGGTGAAGACTTGTTTTTATAATAAGGAGGCAGTGGTATAAGTGGTATTGGAGACTACTGATGTGGCCTCAGCCCATTTTGAGGGATAATTGATGGCTAGATTACTATAATGGTGTTTTACATGATGGAAAGCGGATGTCTAATCACAACAATACTGACGTTACTAAAGGATGAGGTTGGTCTAATGGCTTAATGTTGTTAATCAGGTTAGAAGGTCCTTGGTTAGTGCAAATGAGGTAGGATTTATACTCATCTTAGTTGGAGTCAAACATTCCTTCCCTGTAGCATTGTTATTCAAGCCATTGTTAGGTTTTACATTGAGCGCCATGCCTCACAGTGGCATTTGCTTTCAAAAATTGTCAAAAGTCTAGATGGGGCAGATATAAGATAACCAAGCTGTTCCTATGCATTTTATACGGTAGCCCTTTATTAATTTGAGTCTTATCAATTTTTCTGAGCTGATCATAATTTCTAGGGTCTCTTGATCCCTCGTCTTGAGTTGTCCCAACAGCTCACAAACTATATCTTCTTTTTATGCATATAAAAGTTATTATTAATAACTGAGATACCCCATCAGCATTTTGATAATAGTCCCATTTTGATTCAAAATAGAAAAATTATAGTTTGCAACTTGAGGGCCCATCTCAAAGTCACCTGTTAGGATCCTTCATTTGTTGCAATCACCTCAATGACATTGTTAATTTTAATAGTGAAGTGTTTCCCATATAAATAGGGGTAAAAATGTTTAAACGGTAACAGCACAGCCAAGAACTACCGTTCTGTAACACTATAGCCTATTTCTGCTTTGGTCAAAGTTTCACTGAAGTAGGTAATAATATGTCCAACTTGATCATAATCAAAATACTCCAGTTTAACTCTAAATGAAACACTACTAGCATTTGTGAACAGGAAGAATGGGTTTTTTAAAATCAGGTTAAATTATTATGGGAGAAGTCTTTAAAGCTCTCTCAGGGATTTAAGTTCGTTCTTAAGATGCCTCCTAGTGAAACAGGTCATCTTTACGTAGTAGATATATCAAGGGTCCAGCTATCTCAGAAAAAATGAGGAATAAATTCTTAGTAGTAAGGACAATCCCAAAAAAGACCTGAAAATCATGTAGGCTCTTCAGCCAAGACATCTTCTGAATGGCAACAACTTTTTCAGGTAAAGGAGAGATTCATTTTCGCGTAACTTTATGGCATAAGTTTCCATCTCTATGGGAAAATCTGCATTTTTCAGGCTTTAGCTTTAGGGATTCTGCCCTCATTTGTTCAAAAACTTCTATTAGGTGCTGCAGATGCTCATTGAAAGTGCGGGAGAACATGGTAACTTTGTCTGAATAGACTAATACAAAGGATACTTTAAGATCTCCAAGCATACTGTTCATTGCCCATTGGAAGATTGCAAGATGTAACGATCAAGATTCATCTCAATTGTACATTTCAACTCAGATTCAGATTTTCTGAAACTGAGTCAAATTGCTTTAAAATGTTTTGCTTTGGTCATTTTGGGTTCTGGGTTGTGCCTTGCCCAAGTTGTAGATTAGGCTTGTGTGAGCCTAATCAATAACTTGGGTGAGGCCCCTGAAGTGCTGCCTTTATAAGGCGTGCCTGCCCATTACAAAGTTCATTTTGGAACTTTCAGCCTAGCATTCCCTTCCTGGGGAGCATTGTCAGTTGCTCCCTAGACAAGCTCTGGTTGGCGGGCACCTTTTTTTTATGTTCCTGAATAAAAATAAAAAATGTTTTGGGGTTAACATACCTTGCATACCTGTGGTCTTTTTTGGGTGTTTCATTTTGAGGAAGCTTTTGTATGGTTGGGTGAACCAACCACTATTCAACCCTTACATAGCCAACTAGTAGTGGGTGATTGTTTGGTGCTGTCAGTGCCCCAAACCTCTCCCTACTTGGTTAGGCCACTTTGGTTGCTTGTCGGTGCACCAAAGCAATATGTAAATATATGGTTTTTGGAACTGGGGTATTCTGGTCCATTACACAAGGGTGTTGCACAACCTCTGAGGCATGTAAGTCAGCTTAAATAACCCTTAACTAGAGATTAGCGTGAATTTCTCTCTGTCATCTCGTGCCAGTTTGATCTGTTTACTTTTGCTGTCAAGTTTTATTCCCAAGAAAAACTACTACACCACTAGTATCTAAAGAGAGTATTCAGTATGGACAGAGGGTAGTTATCCTTCCAGGTAATTGAACTCAGTTACCTGTAGTCCAAAATGAAGCGGTTGACCCCATCCTTCCTATGTACCAGAAAAAGGGGAGAACCCATGGGTTCTATAAAGGTTTTAAAAGACTAGCCTCTACTAACTATTTCAGCACTATGGTCACTTAGGCCCTGTTCAGCCTTAAACTTTTGGTAGGGCCTGGCCTGGATGGCTAAGAATCACCAGTCTGCACCTTGTGCTATACCACTTTCATCACCATAAAGTCATCAGGACCATTAGAAAATTAAAAGCTATTCCTCAATCAGGGACTCCGCCAATCATTTTTGTTCACTGTTAAGAGAATCAACAAACTTTACCCCCACTTTGGTATGATAGGGGGTTTATCAGGTCCTAAATTTGTCAGAACCCACATTCAGAGATTAAATTAACGTAATTGATTGGTAGGTGCATACTTAAGCTATTGGATAATTATGAGTTATAGTCATGGGTAAATTAATGAGATTGGTCACCAAAATTGGGAAAAAGGACCATGATATGCAGGATAGAGAATGCTTGGAAAGCCAGAGGTTCATATATTGATGGATTGGGCTTTTTATAAATCTCCAACAAATGAGCCAACGGTATAGTAAATTGAGTCCCCATCTCCACCAAAATTTTCCTAATTTAGGAGAAATGGCACCTTTGTTTACAGTGGAAATGGGCATTCTATCAAGGGCATCAACTTTGGATGGAGGATTCTCAGTATTTGATCCCAGTTGTAAAAGTTTGGACCAACCATCAGTTTATATATGTATATCTAATTTTATTTCAGTAAATCTTTAAAAAGAGGATTTGTTACCATCTTAGTAATTTGGTAGTGCACGTGGCCAAGTTTTTTATATGCAGCTGATACCTTACTAATATACTGTTGATCAATCCTTGATATTGACCAAGCAATTTTCGTACCCTAATATTATTGACCACTGGCGCCATGAATTCATTTTGTAAATCACCTCATCTTTTAGATCAGCATCAATGTGTTTTTTACCCCACGTCAGATTAAAATATTGGTAATAGGGTCTATTATGATCATTATGGCCAGCTTCCAGTGACTTAAGTACCTTTGGAGGTTTTTAATTTAAATTATCAATTTTAAGTAAAAATATCCTCCAGTCATATTCACCTGCTTCCCAAGCATAATTGAAAGATTACGCTGGTATCATACCAATCTTAATGGCTGATTAGTAAGCATGAAATGCACCAATGAGAACCCTGGTAGAGAGAGGATATCTGAGTGAGCTTATCATTTAGAAGGGGGTCTTTTTGCCCCAGTAGATAGTTTTAATCTACTAATAAGTTTAAGAGCAAGATTAAAAACCGCTGGCAGTACCAAATACTATGGGGGCTTCCTCTTGCTCAAATAGAAGCTATTTCTGACGTAAAGGTTTTTTAGTTTCATTTTTATCCAGATTACTGTCTTAAAACAGTGTCTAGTATTGGTAATTGTGCGAACCTAGTTCATTGGAAATAGACGCCTAAGCGCCAGTTTCAACAGTGGTGCTCACTACAGGGGGCACACCTGCTACCCTGTGCAAAACAAAGTTTTTTAAAGACAGAACAAGAATGTTTCCTTGATTACCTTAGCATGAGTTATGGACTCTAACGTGGCTGCTCCCTTGAGCCAAAGTAAATTTATCCACTGGCTCATCTTATAACAAAGGAATAATCAGGTTTTTAGGATTGGACTCTAAAGAGGTAGTACCTCAGAAATCTCAAGCGTCCACTCTGGAAGCTACTGTGAAGGATCCCTCACTACGCCTTGACAGCTTTGAGCAGAACGGGGGTAACTCCCTTGTTGAGTCTGATGGTGAAATACCCTTATTGAAATCTTTAGTCCATTTACAAAATCAAGAGATTAAGGAGGTAAGAACACTACTAACCGATGTTAATCAGAAGCTTTATTTAACTGAACAGCTGGATGAGGCAGAACGCCGTCATTTTTCTGGAAGATTAACTAACTCTGCCGCAAGTTCACCTCAAAATGTGCCAAATTGTCAGTTCAGTCAATATCACCAAATACAATGATGGATGAAGAGGCCTTCATTAAGCCCTCTATCCCACCTATGGCAGTAATTCAAAATTTCTAACGATTAAACTCAGACTGATATCTTAAGAGGCAATCTGAACTGGCTCTGCCCTTGTGCAAGGGGGTTCCCAGTTCTGTTTAAGCTGATCAACTTGCCAAAGATTACAAAAGTGGAAATGTGCACAACTTTACTGCGTTTTTTGAACTAAGTATAATTGGTGACTCTGAGACTATTAAATTGTCTAATTTAATAAATCCGTTAGATTCTGTGGATCTAGAGTTGATAATGAATAGATTACAAAAAGCTGAATGACTTATTGTAATGCAAAACTTTTGGGAAATGAGGTTGGTGTCACAGTATGGATGACAACGTGGAAATCGTTGCTTCTTAATTTTTAGTTTTATATGGATGAGTCTGTTACAGCTTTTACTGTACGATTCTATACTGAGGCTCAAGTCATATATGGAGCTAACATGTTCATCAATTTTGATGCTCAGATCGCTCTGCATCACTCCTGTGAGCCTTATACTGATTTGTATCAGGTTTTGTTCCTGTATTGAATTAGGAGAGAAATATTAACCATATGGGTTGGGTTCTTCTTTTAACTAATTTTTTCTTTTAGTTTCATCAAGATTATTATTGAGAAGCTTTTCTTTCCCATAACAATAACATCAGTTACTAAAATTTGATTCAAACAGAAATTTTTGATAATCACACAGGTGAGATGAGCGAATTCAACAAAACTCAACTAAACTGGGTGAAAGTTGTATCAGGCAATGGTCAAAATGGTGCACCCAAGGGCAAAAAACGCCCTGGAGGGGGATCAGGAGCCAACGCCACCTAAAAGCCCCAAACCTAAACACCGCCCAGGTTTGTGGAGTCCACCACAAAACAAAACCAATATATGGAAATACAGTACGCACAGCCCCTATCAAAAGTGGAGCATGGGCTCTGACTTTTCTTAGGGGTAGATTCCCCAACTCTGTGGGAGAAGGTAGGTGAGGCACAGGCCTCCCTCTTTTCCCATGCGGTGTATGTTACCACTCACACCATCCCCTGAAGCTGGATTGATATGGGTTTTAAAGCTGAAGAAGATGCAGATGCCGTGGCAAAAGTCTGTGTCAAGATTGCCCTCCCCTAGGGCAAATGAATTGTGCACATCATGCGCACCAGATGAAACAAAGCAAATACTTTGTTCATTTCATTTAACTAGCTCCCCACCAACCTCCCCCACAAACTAATTGAGGAGGAACTCCAAATCGGCCTTCAGAGCTACAGAGAAATCAAACAACTAGAATTGCAGCGATTCCACCTGATGCCACACCTGTGAACAGGAAAGGCAATCGCCATGATCAATGCGGTCCCCAACATGGATGCAGACCTAACCAAAATCCCATGCACCGCAGTGTTTCACCTCCCAGATGGGGGAGTGTCAAAACCTTTCCGCGTCACACCAGAATGCTTACCGCCCATCTGCAACCATAGCACCGCACTGGGGTACAAGGAACATGCATTCCCCATGAAGGAGGGAATCTTGGCCCCAGACTTTTGCAATGATGCTATGGATGAAGATGAAGAGACCTTCAGAAAAACTGTTGACACCAACCACGCTTTCCTCTGGGGAGAGGATGGGCACTACATCCTCATAGACCCAGTATCACCCAAATTATGCAAACAGGTACAGAAGGCCACAAGCGGGAAGTGGCCAAGGCTGCATCACTTGTGACCTCCACCATTGACCCGGACAAATTCAGATGAACAGAGAGGAAATCAGCTGAATTAGCCAATCAGAACAGAATGCCCAAGCTGAAGGAGCCATGGAGTATATTTACTGGGCCAAACAGTCGGATTGGACAACCCACTCTGAAAATTTTCTCAACAATCCAACAGAATCACCATGTGATACCAATCAAATAAACTTACCTGGAAAATCTGACTTCACTATGGGCGAGGCAACAAGGCCCAGAACTTCAAAATCAAATCCCCAAAAAATCAGAAACCAATCAGCGCACCAATCTGAGTCAAACAGAATCATGTGCAGAAAAGCTTAATACAATCCCTAAACCTAACAAAACCCGCACAAAATCATTACAAGGTAAGGAGCCAGAAAACGCCTCAGAGTGGACTGGCCCAATCACATGGAGCAAGTCCAAGGCATTAAGCAGGGGACTAGGGCCGGAAGGCCCACCCAACTGCTCCTG
Organism: Massospora cicadina; assembly: GCA_022478985.1. Taxonomy (NCBI): domain Eukaryota; kingdom Fungi; phylum Entomophthoromycota; class Entomophthoromycetes; order Entomophthorales; family Entomophthoraceae; genus Massospora; species Massospora cicadina. The sequence continues at coordinate 155,274 of JAKSZP010002786.1, read as the reverse complement.
AGGCGCCGCGGGCACCTCAGTGTCAATAGGGACACTAAACATTGCAGGAGCTAGGGCTCAAGCGTCCCAAGCCAAAAATCTGGACTTCCTGTGCAAACCCCCTATAGACATCTTGGCCATACAAGAAACCCACTGTCTACAGTGGAAAGAGGGATCCTGGTCATCCAGGGTCTCATCTTCCCAGTCAATATGGACATTTCACTATGGGGTGGCCATCTGAAACAACAAAAAATTAAAAATCGTTGAATCCTCCTCATATCTGCACAGCTGCATCCTAGCTGCAATGATTGCAAACCAAGAGGCCACAACCTTGATTGCCTGTATCTACACACCTTGCACTGCAACTGAGAGGAAACAATTCCTCAAAGCCATCCCAACGCTCAACCTCCCACTAGAAACCATCCTGATAGCGATTTTAACTGCTGGGACAATCCCACCATGGACTGATGGCCCAACCCCAGGGGATACCCACCAGGACACAACGAGTTCTGCACAATGAAGGCATCTCTTGGCCTGTATGACACCCTTCCCCCTAGGTCTCCACTCCTCCCCACATGGCCCGCCCCAGCACACACAAAGAAACGCTCATCTTGATGAGCTGCATCAACCACATCCTTGCACCAAAATCCTGCCACTCATTTTTTTCAAACTTCACTACTTAAAAGATCAATTTCTCTGACCACCGCCTAGTTTTGGTGCAGCTCACGCCAACCTGCACTCAAACGTGGACGTCGCCCTAGGGGAAGCTATACCCAGAGAATATAAAATTAACTGAAATTTCTGACTGGGTCATACATGAAGCCACAAATTCCAGAATTCACAACACCGTTTGCATCAGATACCATAAAAACTTTGGAATAAATTCAAATCCAAATTAATAAACAAAACTTGCCATCTCGCATTGCACAAATACACCGCAGATACAGCCATGATCAGGTGCACCTTGGTGGAAATAGACCACCTAGACTTCAACACCCTAAAATCTGGCTACAGCCCCAACTGGGGGCAAAATGGGCGGAAATCTCCGCCCGCCCAAACGCCCTCATTTATGAACACCAAAACAGAATTAAGGTATCAAGGAAAGGTAAGTATATAAAAGAAGGCAAAACCTGTTTAGAATATTTCTTCCACCAATACCACTCCCAAGGAAATATGCCCCAGTGCGCACAGGTCCACAAAGCTTACAGGACCATGGAAACTGACCCAATGGAGGTCAAGGCGGTAATACACCGCTTTTACATTGAACTTTATCGCAACACCCCATCTGACCCCCAACAAATAAATTTTTTTACACACTGCTGGAATACAGAGTGCACTGCCAGACTATAGTCTCCTATACCTGATAACGCAGGAGGAGCTTTGGAACACAGTCCGTGGTGCACCGCGTAGGAAATGCCCAGGCCCTGATGAGATACCCTATGAATTTTATAAACCATATTTTAAACAAATCGCCCCCCTCCTCTTAGCTTCAATGAACCAGTGCCTGCTGGAGACACGTCTCCTTCCTGGAGGCCAGGACTCCTATGTCATTACCCTGTTTAAAAAGGGCGACAGAATGGACCTGGCTAACTGGCGCCCAATTGTACTCTCAAACACTGACACAAAGCTACTTACAAAAATTCTAACTACCAGACTAGGCACACTAGCCTCTAAAGCCCTATCACCCAATCAATTTGGTTTCACACCAGGGCGCTCCATCTGGTCTAATATAAACACCATCGCCAATATATGCCATTCCAAAGCAACTGAAGCACTGATATTCCTTGACCAGGAGAAGGCATACGACCGCGTTAGCTGGCCATACTTGAAGGAATGCCTAAGCGCCTTCAATCTCCCACCCAGGTTAATTGACTGGCGATGCTCCTCACAGAATCCGCGTCTATGGCTGTGTGTGGCCCTGGCTTCCTAACTGACAAGATCACACCACACAGAGGGCTCAAACAAGGGGACCCCCTCAGCCCACTACTATACAACTTCAGCTTTGACCCACTTCTCCGCGTTGCCAACTCACGCCTAATGGGCATAACTGCACAAGGCCAGCACCCAGTCAAGATACTAGCCTTTGCGGATAACTGTGTGACAGGTATAGCTAACAGTAATGATGCCCGACAGTTGGAACGCACCCTAGAAGAATACTTCATTGTGAGTAATGCATCACTCAATAAACGGAAAACAAAAATAATCCTCCTAGGCAATTACATCAATAACTGGACCACAACACCCAAAACTCACAACCACCCAAGATGAAAAAGCCCACTCATCCTACCCTTTGCATTGCCCCCACCACCACCTCTGTCCGCCACCTTGGGATATGCCTAGAAACAGGGGGTATGCCAATGAGATGATTGAGAATAACCTATTGCAACAGGTAGCCAACCACATCGCCTCACTCAAGGGATGATCCCCGGGGCTGACAGGGCGAGTTGCAGTTGCCAACTCGCTCATCCTCCCAATGCTGTGGTTCCCTGCACATGCAATTCCCTTTTTGCCCACCTTAATATCATCAATCCGCATGATCATCCAGGGATGGCTATAGCCTGGATCCCATCCACCATTGCAGGTGGAAACGCTATTTAGACCACGCTCCAGTGGAGGCATGGTCTTGATAGACTTTGAGAGCCACGCCAACTGCATTCTGGGAACCAGGATAGAGGAAGTGCTAACCCCGGACCTACCACAACAGTAATGGTCCAGAGCAGCGAGGATCAACTTCGCGCAGGCGCTCAAAATACCTATCACACACAACCCATCCACCCTACTAACATACCTCGCTAACTGCCCCAACGCAATGGGCCCGCACAGAACCCCCCACACTTTAAGCGCATCCTCAGAGCCATTTGCCACATGGGATGGACCATCACTAACACTGGCGCTGTGCAGGGAAGGGACAACCCTGATCCCATTTCATGATAAGAAAGCCAGAAGACCACCCCCAGAAAGACATACTCGCTATGACCCCAGAACATTACTAGAATTGACTATCTAGACACTTTGGACATCCCCTATGACCTAACCACACAGAAGGCAATATGAAGGCTGACGCACCATCCACTTCTCCAGCTGAGGGTAAGAGCCAACACCTGGTGTTGCCTGAGAAGAATCTATAGAACGGCGGACCACACCCATTCCCTCCATGCAACCTGTGCAGTATGTGGATGGGAGGGCTCCCTACACCACCGCTTAAAAACCTGCCCCCCATCCAGAGCCATATGGCGGGAAGTTGCACGCCTGCTTAAGATCCAAGACGACCAGGAATTCTCTATCTCAAGGAGCCTCCTCGCGCTCTGGCTTGAGTCGCCAATTCCATCTACCCTCCGCTCCCTAATGATACCCATCGCAATGTGGACAATCCACACCATTGCCTTGGATGCGTTCAAGGGCATGGTCCCAACCATCCATGGGGTAATCAATAGGTTCCACGTCCACTTACTGGAGCACTTCCAAGCCTGGCTCTATGGATACATGAAGCCAAGGCAACAGAGGCTAATAAAGTCATGGTTCCCACTCTGGTTCCTCCACATGGACCCCTTCCTCCATATCTGCTCCATATGGGGAAACCCCCTCAGAGTAGTGCACCAACACCCCATACCTGGCGGTTCCAGCTGGCAACAGGGGTAACCTGTGTACTATGGGGTGCACAATACTCTCTAATCCTCGCTATTCTTCACTCCCTCCACTTTTCTACACATGCATCTGTACTACCCATCCCTGGTCAGCTTGCCTCAGTTAAATAAAAAAATAAAAATATAAACCATATGGTAAACTATCTCCGCTGCTGCACTGTCTCTTTTACAGCGCCTAACCCAGGTTAACAAGAGTTCTGTGCCCATTTAGATAAGGTCATCACCTCAAAAGCAGAACCAGTTCAACCTGGCAGCACCCACTTTTCTAGACCTGATATTGCTCAGATTACTTGTTATCTGTGAAGGAATCTGAGTCATTACAACAGTAATTGCTATTGGTTGGGTTTAAACTCAAGGTTCATTTGGTGACTACTGGAAAGAAGGAAGTTTTGGGAAAAGGACAGGCGGAGTATAACTGGGATTTACTACTTCCATTCCTTCTTAAAAATCCCAAGAAAGCCAAAATCTATGGAAACCTGTGACGGTTGAGGTTTATCCTCAGCATCACATTGCCCTGATCTTTGGTAAGACAGGGCAGGCTGTGTCTGGATGTATGGAGGAGGGGAGTTGGTCCTGGCAGGGACGCCTAAGGGGCAGGAGCTTGAAGGAGGCCAAGGAGCCAGATGGGCGTCCAAGTCAAGGAAAAACGAGAATCAGGTAAAATGGGGAGTTTCGAGATTCGATTTGGATTCGAATCAAGAATGGAATGGAACAGGTGCTTGGAAGTTTCGCGGTTCGTTTGGAATTCGAAATGGAACTGGTGCGGAACTGTTGAGAATCGGAACTGGCACAGAACCATTGAGTGAGGATTCCGCGATCCTGCTGTAAGGTTTACACCAAGCATCAGTCAGATTAGCACCATAAGCTTGTGTTATATTTTATATTAGCTTGTAGCATGTGTATATAGGGAAGGAACTGGGAGCTGGAGGCTTCTCAGTTCTGTTTTCTATCAACCTGGCCAATATTAAATAAAAGAACTTTAAAATTATATATTTATAGTTTGAGTTTATTTAAAATATTGCCTAACTGCAGCCATGTTTGGCTTGAATCAACAAGAATTGGACTTTGAGAGTGAGCTTGGGAGAAGCTATTGCCTCCCTTTATACCTTGTCTTGGAGTCAAGGCATGTTGCTGGGGTTAAGTATATTTGCAACTGTCTTCCAGGGGGTGCTTGTCCAATCTTGTAGCGCGCACAAGGAGAGTAGTATCAGGAGCCCTGTCAGCCCTATGGTCTGTAACATGGATCCTGTTGCCCAACTCATTCGTGGCTCATTGGAAGGAGCCAGTGCGTTACATTAATCAGAACTCATTTACTTTCCTGTCGTTGTGGTGGCAAGCAAAAGAGGTGCCAGAAGAAGTTGTGTTTCCAAAGTGGTATAATCATACTGCAACACTCTTAATGGTGATATTCTCCACCGCCTTTTTGCTTCATGAATTATACCAGGTTTTGGAGTGTGTGTCCCAGAATGGTGGGAAAGTGGTAGGGCCTGGGAAGGACAAAGGAAAAATTCCCACGGTTTTGAAATTGGAAGACTTGGAACTGATCCACCAGACGTTTAGCCGGGTTCAGTTTCAGGGACGTTTGACAAAGGCAGCGGGTGGGGAGGATTCGTTTGCCTTGCAGTTAAGTCAGGTTCTGTTGGCACTTCCAGTAAAGCAGTCCAACTGGGTGCGAGAACTTTTGGAAGAGCAGTCAGGGTTACCTGTATCAGTGGAGGAATGTCTGGATTGGATTGATCGTGCAGCATGTCCAGATGAGACGCAGGATTCGGCCTGGGCGGCTTTACTGCAGTGTGGTCAAGGGAAGAAGTCAGTGGAGGAGTATGGCCAGATGTTCCGCGCATTGGCAAGAGCAGCTAAGGCACCTGAGACTCAGCTTCCACGCATGTTTCGCCAAAACTTGCAAGCTGATCTATTATTGGCAATGGCGGCGGTAAAACCTGCAGCGACGTTGGAGGAAGAGGTGGGTTTGGCCTTGCAGGTAGAACGACAGTTGAGTTTGGTACGGGCCCGTCAGGAAGTTGTGCGAACCCCAGTGGGATTCCGAGGACAGAGTGGTGGAAGAAGGGCAGGTTCCGAGCCCATATATGGTACTAAGGGGTTTAGCTATGTGGAGGAAGGGAAGAAGAGTCAAGGGAATCCTGAGGGTATGGTGGAGGTGCGAGAGACAAGGATTCCCATTGGGATTACCACTCAGGATCCTGAGGCTCAGAATAAGAAGGCTCCTTATAATTTTCGCAAGAAACTGGTGAATCCGGTACCTCAAAATAAACCGCTTACTTCATCTTATCCTTATCTGATTTTGTCCATCGATGTGCTTGTGGGGGATGAAGGAAGGGATTGCGGTGAAGTTCTAGATTTGATTGACACTGGAGCTGGGGAAAATTATGTTGAGGAGAAGTGGGCAAGAAGCCATGGATTGTCATTACAGAAGGATGGATGGGTGACGTTGGCAGACACCTCAAAAAAACGGCGGTATGGCGAGTGCAGGCCAAGGTCCTGTTGAGGCAAGGCCCAGAGGTATTCAGGGAGGAGTTTCACGCCGTAGCTCACCTGCCACATTCAGTGGTGCTGGGGATGAGATGGTGGCACCATTTCTGCCCACAGTCTGATATGAAGAGAGAGAGGTTCTGTTGTCGCCTATAGGTCAGGGGACGTGTGAATGGACGTTTCAGTCCCAAGATTCATTGGTAAAGCACATGGGTGGAATCACCTCAAGTGTGCCAGTGGAAGGATTGCTGAGGGAGTATCAGGATTTTGCGGAGGTGTTTGAGCCTAAAGGTGATGCGCCTTTTCACCTACAGGGGATTTTGCATTTGGTTTCCGGTTTAAGAAGGCTCTGAGTTACCAAAGGGCTGTACAGTCTATCTGTTGAATCCCCGGGCCCGAGAGGCATTGGAGGGTTATGTCCAGAAGATGCTGGATATGGGTTTGATTGTGCCCTCCAAGTCGCCGGTGGTTTCGCCAGTCCTGTTGGTTCCCAAGTCAGGGGGAAGTTACGTCCTTGTGTTGTTTTGACGCCTGAATGAGGTAACGGAACCTGATCCCTATCCAATGCCACTCATGGAGAACATTCTGACCATGATCTCCGGGTGTGGGGTGTTCACCAAATTGGATTTGGTGGACGCTTTTAATCAAATTCCTGTTCGCCCTGAGCACCAGCGGTATACGGCATTCAAATGTCATCTGGGAAACTTCGAGTACAGGGTTATGCCATTTGGCCTACGCAATGCCCCTGCAGTTTTCCAGCGCATGATTGATCATGTATTGGGGGACTTAGTGGGTAGGTGTTGTGTTGCCTATATGGATGACATCCTGGTGTTTTCCAAATTGGTACAGGACCATGTGAGGGATGTGAGAAGTGTGTTGGAGGTGGTTAGGAACGCGGGCTTGAAGTTGAAGCCATCCAAGTGTGAGTTCAATAAAGAATCGGTGTCCTTCCTAGGGAACGTGGTCCTCCAAGAAGGGATAGCGATCTGTCCTGATAAGTTGCGAGCAGTGCGGGAATGGAAGGCTCCTGGGAATAGGACTGAAGTGCGAAGCTTTTTTGGGTGGTAAATTTCGTGCGGAGGTTTTCTAGGGATCTGGTCCAATGGGCTGTGCCGTTGACAAGACTGACGGGAAACGTGCCATTCGTTTGGGGGGAGGCTGAGGAGAGGGCATTTCAGCAAGTGAAGACGAGTTTGCTGACAGCCCCAGTTCTGGCACACCCTGACCCAAACAAACCATTCGTGGTAGAGACTGACGCGTCAAATTTTGCACTTGGAGCTGTGTTGTGGGAGGGTAAAGATGGGGTTGAACATCCTGTCTGTTATTTCAGTCGGAAGATGGCACCAGCTGAAACCAACTATCCAGTTTATGATAAGGAACTTTTGGCAATAGTTGCAGCCTTAGGGGAGTGGCAACACCACCTATTGTATGCCAGGCACCCAGTTGTCATCCGAACGGACCATCGAGCCTTAGAATACTATAAGTCCCCACACCTGATGAACCAGAGGCAGGCCCGGTGGCATTTAGAGTTGGTTCAATATGACCTGCGGATTGAATACAAGCCGGGAAAACAAAATATCTTGCCAGATTTATTGAGCCGTGATTCTGGACTGGTGTTTTCTGATGAGGAGTTGAGGAAGTTCAACACAGCCACGATGTTGCCACAGAACTTGTTTGCAACAATCCAGGGCTGGAGAGATGGAATGGCAGGAAGAATCCGGACTGCACAGCAAAGATGTGAGCTGAGCCAACGGATAAGAGAAGAGACAGGGAAGGTGAGGCAAGCAGGGGGCATGCGGGATTCTCAGTTTGGGGTGGTATCATACACCATGAGGGAAGGATTTGGGTCCCAGTGAAGAGTCTGCAAAAGAGGTAATGGCAGCTAATCACGACCATCCTCTGGCAGGTCATCCCGGTCAAAAGAAGACGTTAGATCTTGTTCGCCGTCACTATTCATGGATAGGTGTGGGTGAGGCGGTGCAGAAGTATGTTTCGCATTGTGTGGTTTGCGCCAGGGCAAAGGCCCAATGGGTGGCACTGGGGGAAATTGAAGCCGCTTCAAATTCCTTCTAGGCCATGGTCCTCAGTGAGTGTGGATTTCATCACAGGACTGCCCAAGTCACAGGGGATGGATGCTTTGATGGTGGTGGATCGTTTAACTAAATATGCAGAGTTTTTCCTTGTTGGTCGACCATTTCTGCAAAAGTGGCAGGACAGATTTTTGTAAATGAGATTTTCTCCAGACATGGGGTGCCTGAAGAGATTGTGTCAGATCAGGGGTCCGCAATTTACATCTAAATTTTGGCTCCACATGTTGGGAAATCTAAAGATCAAGGCTTGCCATTCATCAGCATATCATCCTCAGTCAGATGGCCAAACTGAGAGAGTAAATCAGATATTAGAGCAGTATTTGAGGTGCTATGTTTCAGGGCGGCAGGATGACTGGGTATATTGGGTGAAGCTGGCTCAATTTGCTTATAACAATCATAAGCATTCATCCACGGGTATTACCCCATTTTTCGCAAATCACGGCCAACACCCAGAGGGTATGGGGCCTAGGGAGCAAGGGCGGAATCCGGTGGCAGATGAACTGTCACGAGATACCCGTGACACCCTGGAGCTCCTGAAGAAGAATTTGGTGGTGGCAGTCGCGGCTCAGAAGAGGAAGGCAGACCAGCATAGATCTGAAGGTAGAGCTTTCAAGAGAGGTGATTGGGTCTTGGTGAATGCTCGGAACTACGCCTTGCCTGTAAGGAGCCAGAAATTGGGGCCAGTGGCGTTGGGCCCATATCAGGTAGTGAGGGCGGTGAACGAGGTGGCATTTGAGCTGAAGCTCCCAGAAGGGTCAAGAGCTCATCCAGTGTTGCACGTATCGCAGCTCAAGCCATTCTTTGGCCAGCCACCTGAAAGTCCTTCCCCTTTATTCCCAGCTGGAGAAGGAGCTGAGGAGTATGAAGTTGAGGAGATTCTTGACACCAAAGTGGTGAGAGGACGTCGTTCATTCTTGGTACGTTGGGTGGGTCATCCTGTTGAGGAGTCCACATGGCAGTCAGCTAGGGATTGTGCCCGATGTCCTGAGAAAATCCAAGAGTTTTTCCTGTCTAGGGGTGATGTGACGGTTGAGGTTTATCCTCAGCATCACATTGCCTGATCTTTGGTAAGACAGGGCAGGCTGTGTCTGGATGTATGGAGGAGGGGGAGTTGGTCCTGGCAGGGACGCCTAAGGGGCAGGAGCTTGAAGGAGGCCAAGGAGCCAGATGGGCGTCCAAGTCGAGGAAAAACGAGAATCAGGTAAAATGGAGAGTTTTGAGATTCGATTTGGATTTGAATCAAGAATGGAATGGAACAGGTGCTTGGAAGTTTCGCGGTTCATTTGGAATTCGAAATGGAACTGGTGCGGAACTGTTGAGAATCGGAACTGGCACAGAACCATTGAGTGAGGATTCCGCGATCCTGCTGTAAGGTTTACACACCAAGCATCAGTCAGATTAGCACCATAAGCTTGTGTTATATTTTATATTAGCTTGTAGCATGTGTATATAGGGAAGGAACTGGGAGCTGGAGGCTTCTCAGTTCTGTTTTCTATCAACCTGGCCAATATTAAATAAAAGAACTTTAAAATTATATATTTATAGTTTGAGTTTATTTAAAATATTGCCTAACTGCAGCCATGTTTGGCTTGAATCAACAAGAATTGGACTTTGAGAGTGAGCTTGGGAGAGCTATTGCCTCCCTTTATACCTTGTCTTGGAGTCAAGGCATGTTGCTGGGGTTAAGTATATTTGCAACTGTCTTCCAGGGGGTGCTTGTCCAATCTTGTAGCGCGCGCACAAGGAGAGTAGTATCAGGAGCCCTGTCAGCCCTATGGTCTGTAACATGGATCCTGTTGCCCAACTCATTCGTGGCTCATTGGAAGGAGCCAGTGCGTTACAAAACCCATTCCATTTTTGCCTTTGTCTACAGCGGACGCTCCTCCTTCAGCGTTACCCCAAATGATCATGGAGGATGTGGCAATTATAATTTCATCGATGCAAACACAATGATGATTTAGCGCCAAAAAGAAGTGAAGTCATATGTTCAACAGTTGAAAAAGCACAAGATCCCTGTCACTTTGGGTGATATTCCTAAGCTGCACACATTACAGGCGGCTATACCTATTTGTACTTTAGAAAAAAAAACGCACTTTTTTGTGACGACCTACAAGCTTATCTAGGGAAAGCGGATGGTCTTAATGTTTATGCAGTCAGTGAGGCTGATGCTATATGGCTTAATGTACCTACATAGATATTACTGCTAATAAGCTTAATGTAAGAGCTATTGTGGACAGTGGGGCACCAGTTAATATAGTGTCCACCAAAATGGTGAAGAAACTGGTCCTAGCACCTAATATTGACCTTCACAAAAAGTATGTTACTGTAGTACCCCAAATGATCACTTCATTAGGTGCATATAATGCGCTGCGTTGTGTTCAGTTTGTTAGTTCTGTCCGCCCCATCTATAATGTGTTACCCAGTCAAGGTTATGACTTCCTTATCAAACCTCTTTTATGAGAACTTATGGAGTAAAAATTGATTTTAAAGAAAACACTTTAGAGATTCTGGTACAATATCTCCCACTATATTACAATTGGAATTGTGAGAAATCAGCGTCTACCTAGAAAAAGGTGGTCAACCTCGTTTAAAAAGATTGAATATTACCATTGGGGTATCAACGGCTTTGGGGCTGCACTCAGTGGTTGTCTAATCAAATTTTGGAAACTAAAGGCAATCCGCTAAGGCTAATTGTAACTTGTCTATACTGGCAGTCCACCAAATAATCGTGGGTACAGAAATTATCCAGGAAATTCCTCAAGGGTTATTTTGGGAAATACTTGTACCATTCAGACGCTCTAATATTGAACCTTCTGTCACACCAGGGATCATCCTTCCTGATCATGGCAAGATTAAGATATTACTAGTTAATCTATACTTGCACTCTATTAAAACCAAGTGTAATCAAATACTTTCTTTGTCCATATTACCCATTTGCAGAGTTAGAGAACATTTATGATTTTAAAACTTAAGAGAAACTGCGCCTGAATGGCAATACCAATACCTCAAGTTGCTCTTTTTTACCGCAGGAATGTTTATTAGGCTAATTGAAGAAGATAAAATATCAAGCTTTATTCCTTTTCAACAAATTATAGTGTTAATCTCGTAAAAAATGATTTTATTTGGGATGTGACCATCATGTATCGGACCAGATCACACTGGCAACTATCTGCCCATTTGCCTTTGTCCTGTTAGGCGTTCTAAGGTGGAAGATGAGGTTATTAATGCTGAAATTATTTAACTAGTTCAACAAAAGATGATGGTGCCCTCCAAGAGTCCCTGGGCCTCTCCAGTGATGATTATAAAAATGAAGGACGGTTCTAACTATGTGGTAATAGATTTATCAAAAGACCAACAAGATTACCAAAAAGAATTCATATCCTTTACCACAGATTGATTATGCGCTGTTACACTTGGGCTTCAGTCAATATTTCTAGGCCATGGATTAAATTCAAGGCTGCTGGAAGATTGGTTTGGCTAAAGAGAAACAATAAAAGTGCGCCATGATAACTGCTCAAGGTCTGCATCAACCCATGTGGATGCCGCAAGGGCTGTGTAATGCCACCACAACCTTCCAATGGGCTATGGACAACATATAGGCGATTTAAATATCTTTTGAATTCTGGTTTATTTAGATGATATAAATGTTTTTATAACATTTACCAAGCACCTACAGCACTTGGAAGAGGTGTTCCGCCTGCTTTCCAAAGCTGATTTTAAAATAAACCGTGTAAGTGAAGCTTTTTCAAAGAGCAACTTGAGTATTTGGGTTTTATCATTGATAAATATGGCTTATGGCCTCAGCCAGCGAAGATAGAAGATATCAAACGGATGACTCAACCAGGTAGTAAGTGGGATATCCAAGTATTCCTAAGTATGGTTGTATACTATTAACGGTTTGTGCAAAACTTAAGTGAAATTGGTGAGCCATTAATCCATCTCATTAAAAACGGCGTGCACTTTGAGTGGACAGAGGATGTCAGCTGGCTTTTGACAACCTCATACTATGCTTAGTCCACACTGCATGTACTTATGTACTCTAGCTTTGATAAGCCATTTATCATTCAGATGAACGCATCCCTTCACCGTAGGAACTTTGTTATCTCAGATGGATTCAAAAAGGGGTTGAACACCCCATTGCTTGTTACAGTTGAACGTTATATTTACATGAACAAAAATTTCCAGTTACCAAAAAAGTGCTTAGCTATCATACATAATTATAAGAATTCTGGGTCTATATTCATGGTGTGCATTTTACTGTGGTAACAGAGATATGCTTCATTGCGTTGGTTACAAAACCTGAAAGAGCCTGAAGGGCGGTTGGCCCGCTGGCCTTAAAATTACAAGCTTACTTTAAAAGTTTACCACCGTCTAGATATAAAGCATCAGAACGCAGATAAACTCTCCTGACTTCCTACTGTAGCCTTACTGGCTGATAAATCTAATTAATTAATTGATGATATGGTAGGTCAGCAGTATGATAATAATTTGGAAGAGGTTCAGCGCAAGTGGGACAAACTGATGCAGGAGACTTTTTTAAGGACAGAAAACGTTATGTAATTATTAATGAGAAAAAACCTGTCATATTTCCTCAGCCCACTGAATAAACTGACTTAATAATGGCTCACAAGGAGAATGGGTATGGATAGTTTAGGAAAATGCTCAAAAAGTTAAAAACGCAAGACTATTGAGAATTTATGTCTTTTGATATTCATGAGATACTCAGCTGTTGTAGAGAGTGTCAAGCGGAAGCATTTTATCGAAAAGGCTACATCATATCAATTATTTAACCCAACTTTTCTTGACATACTGACTCCATTGAAGTTGTGGGCCCTTTTCCAACACCTGCGGCCAATTTAAGTACACCATCGTGGCCAATGTTCACCTCATGAAATGGGGTGGAGGCCAAAGAAGTTAAGGACCTGGACGTGGTAACTAATGGTAAGTTTATTTTGGAAAACATTGTGTATGGACATGGTTGCCCTCAGTTCACTCTAACAGACAATGGGACTAATTTATGTCCCAGATAATCATTAGACTCAAAGTGTTGGTGGTGATAAGAGGGAAACTGCCTACGCCCTATCACACTGAGACCAACGTCACTGTTGAAAGAGTAAACGGTACAATAGTGGGTATTTTATGTGAGTTGGTTACTGACAAAGCGTCCTGCTGGAACCTCTTTTTGCCTTCCGCTATGTTTGCTTATATTATTGCTAATCACCTGGCCATGTGGAATTCTCCCTTTAAATTATTACATGGGAAGCATCCCTCTTTGCCTCCGCTTTTAAATCCAGTCATTAAGGATGAAGGCATGAGATCCAGCCAATATCTTGAGAAGCTCACGCTGATATTAATTCAGTTACAGAGCTCTGCCTACTCTAATGCACTGGCCCAAAAAGTAAAGGCTAGGAACCGCAATAACAAGGATTGCCAGACTTTACCTACTTTTAATGTAAAGGAATTAGTCTGGTCTTATGATAATCATGGCTTTGGAAGTATTAGCAAGCTAGAGCACATTTGGAAAAATCCCCTTAAGATTATAGAGAAGACATCCACCGATGCTTATACTTTTAAGGATCCTACTAAGGGTCATCTTATCAACTACGTGCATCTAAGTTTTTTAAACCGCATCTTCAGTTCTCCAGCCTTATGGCTACCGGCACTATAACTTCTTAGCCCACCCCACTCATAGTTGCTACTTGATGTTTAGTCAAGTGGGGAGAAATGTTGTAAATGGTTTGACCTCCCATTAATTAATATCTATATCTATATCTAATTTTATATTCAACTTAACTTTATAAAGAGAATTCTTTTCTGCATTAGTAATTTGGTAAGGCAGCAACCCAGGTTTTTATATGTAGCTGATACCTTCCCATTATAATGTTGAATGAGTCCTTGAAACTCAAGGATGTAATTCTCCTTCCTTATAAAATTGCCCACCAGCGCCGTGGCTTTAATCGTTAATCACCTCATCTTTTAGATCAGTATCAAAATACTTTTTACCCATGGCAGCTTAGAATATTGGTAATAGGGTCTATTATGATTATTATGGCTAGATGCCAGTGATTTAAGTATTTTTTATGTAATTTGATTATTTCAGTGTATTGATCTTATGTGAAAATATCCTCCAGTCATATTCACTTGCTTCCCTAACATAATTGGAAGATTCAGCCGGTATTCTATAATCTTAATGGCTGTTTAGTAATTAAGAAATGCACCAATGAGAGCCCTGGTAGAGAGAGGATATCTGAGTGAGCTTATTATTTGGAATGGGGTCTTTTTTGCCTTAATAGATAGCTTAGATCTACAAGTAAGTTTGAGAGCGAGCTTAAGGACTGATTCAGTACCAGATACTACAGGAGATTTCTCTTGTTTGTTTATTAAAAACCCTATTTCCAACGTGAATGTTTTTAGTGGTTAATTTCATGCAAATTACTGTATTCAAACAATGTCTGGTATTGGCATTTGTGTGAACCTAGTTCATTAGAAATTGGCGCCTAAGCGTCGGTTTTAAAAACCCATAACTTGATATTTCAGATGCTCAATGATTTTTTAGGATGTTCTAATAGGCAACCTCAGGGTTTCTTCCTCCCTTTTACCTAAGCAGGTTTTGAATGGTGAGCTGAACAATACCCTAATATGGAGAAATACAGGCCTTTATAGCTAATATTGGTGTTAAATTAGACCAGGAACTGCGTGCCAATGAGTAAAGCATATTTATCATTGTTTAGGACACTTGCTGGGTCCAATACCACTAAAGAATCAATCCAAATGGGTAATGACGAGTAAGCTCCAAGAGACCTGGTGTATGAGGGTCTGGAGGACCATACTCTGATGTATGATTATAATTAGAAGCGCTATAATGCGCTTCATTAGGGAGAGGAGATGATGTAATGGGGAGTCAGCACCAACAATCAACATGACTTTTACCTTATGTACCACTACTTTAACCTGAGTAACATTGGAGCCAAAATATAGATGGAATAAATATAATTAGACGTCATAAAATCTTTAAAGAAATCAATGGGTTTTCTAAAGAGAATAAGATGAATAACGGGCTTTAATTAAAAAAAAGATATTTTGTAAAGTATGAAATCATCTGGAGCAGACACAACGAAACATCTGGGAAGGAAAGGATTCTGAGGAAGTTGGTGAAGTGTAGATTTTCAGCCAAGGGCGCGAGAATTCCCTAAGCTGACGCCTCTTTTTCTTCCTCATCTGACTTACTCTTCCAGATTTGAATATGCTGATGATTGAATAACCCACAATAGAAGCTGTGATCAGGTTTGGACTGAGACTTCAGATTTCATTCAATGTCTTTGGATATGAGGTCATGACCCTTTACTGTATGAGTAGTTACGTACTTAAGGTTTAAGCAGTTCCATAACAGCCTCCTTAGGTATTAAGAAAATTAAAAAGCTTCTTAATTTTTAAAAGTGAAGAACAAGGTTGTGATTTGAGGAAAATCAGAACCCATTGCAGCTATTATTGTCCATGGGTAACTCAGTCACTTGAGGCTAAGGCCTGAGCCTCATAATAAAAGAAGATAGCAAAATAAATATATTTATCTTCTTTTTAGCATACGCACATAAAGGTTTACTTCCTGATTATATGGAATCAAGTCGTTACTGATTGATTTTATATGGCAGCCTTTACTTCATCCCAAAAGGTGTATTAATAGAAGTAAGGCATCATTATTTCTATAGCTATATTGTTGAGACAGGTCTTTATTTGTTGAACCTTCTTCCTATCAGTGTCTAACTCCATAGCCCCTTTATATATGAAGATAAAAGGGTTAAATGTTTTCATGGGAAAAATATTTCTCCTTGAAGGTTATATCTAATGAGTTGACAGGCTCATATAGGTCATGTAAGGCGTGGGTATAAGGTCTCCCAATATCTGAAGGCTTCATCTAAAAAATATCAACCATGCTAGATTAATCAATCTTTTGTAGGAGGAAATCGGAATCATCTTGCAGATTTTGCCCCCAAATGTTCACATGGGAATTGGCAACCTTGGAGCTATTACCCTGGTGAATTTGTTGTTTCTTAATAGCCTTATTGGCGAGTTTCTGCACTATAGTTTGTTGATGAGTTTCCAAATCTGGTTTCAAGAGATAAGTTGACTGATTTTGGCATCAAGAGTAGATTGATGGTCTTCTTTTTGAGAGTCCATATCCAAGCACACTTGCTGTATGTAGCCACTTTATCAGAGAGGGAAGCTAAGGTTATATTGGCGTTAAGATAAATTCCCCCAATTTCCATCCAGATACTACAAGCCACCCCATAAATTGGCTTTCCAGGCTTATAATATGGGATTCATGGTCTTAGGATTATATAAGAACAATACTTGAAGGATATAAGGGTTCCTGGACAACTTCTGAACCTAAAGGGGACCTCATGGCATCTGGTCCTTCTTTTAAGGTTTGTTCAGAGTCAGATTGATCATTGGCCATATCAATGAGCCAACAAGCCCAATTAATCAAATTGTCAATCTAAGTTCTAATTTTCAAATTTAAATTTTATTTGGGGAAGGCTGACCAGGGGATGGACACTTCCAATAAGACACTACAAACATAAACTTCAGCGAGAGGAGGGCACCTCAGAGAAGCTAATGCTACTCCTGTTGCCAGCGGGAACGCCAAGAGAAGGGAGGGGGTGACCTGTGAAGGGCTTGCGCCCCTATTGAGCACGTATGGAGGAAAGGGTCTGAAACTATGAACCAAACAGGGAACCAGGATGTGATAAACTGGCGGCGACAGGGTGGGAGGTACCCAAACATCCACACTTGAAAGTGGTCCACTAGGTGCAACTGGAACCAGCGTATAGCCTCCTGGAGGGTGGGGGTGGATCCTGAGATAGCATATAGGACAATTGTATGTATAGTTCACAAAGCGATTGCAACTACCAAGGCTCAGAAGGATGGTGGAAGAGGGAAAGCCATGGATAAAGCAAACATGTCCTTAGACAGGCTGAAGAGCTGTTCCTGATCCTGGAGAAACAGACGTTGCACCTCACGCCATATCATTTTTGATGGAGGGCACTCTTCTAGATGGTGAACCAGCGTTCCATACTGGCCACAAATGACACAGGATGAGTGTAAAGCGTTAGAGCGTTTGGCATTATGATATACCCATCTCAAGCAGCGCCACACATGGGAACAAATATGCATCTGCAGAAGAGGGTGGTGGGCGTACTTCCAAATGGCTTTCTGAATATCTAGGGGTTAGGGTATGTCCATCATGTCCAGGTAGTCCACCCTGGCCATGGTAGGGGGTCGCATGTGTATCACTCCGTTCAGAATGGGAAGTCCCTGTACCTCCTGGGTGAACTGAGGAGAGGGCGCCCCCTCTGGGCGGTGTGCTTACATATGCAAATTCTCCACTCAGCGCTCCGCATGGAGAGGAGAATTCTTTTGAAGTGGGATGACGTCCCATGTGGGCCCGCAGCAGAAGGATGTGAGGCAAGGTACTTTAACAGAGAGTGGGGATGGGAAGGATTGGTGAGGTCCAGGGCTTAAGAGAAGTTGGAGTGGGCCGCATGTGACCAGTGCTGGGCTGATATTGTAGGGTTAGTAATGGCAGAGATCCAGGTGCCAAGGATTTTGGAAGCATGGGACTCAAAGTTGAGCAGACCCATACCATCACTATGGCGAGGGCCAAACATGACATCCAGGTGCACCAGCGATGGTGGCCTAACCAAAGCCACCCTTGCAGAAGGGCGTACAGTGACTTAAAGAAACAAGGGGAAAACGCGATGGCGTGGGCCCCAAACCAAACTTTAGAGAGGAGCATAGAGTTGGCTAACACTACCCTGCCTGTAAGGGAGGTCTAACGGGCTTTGAGGGAGGCTATGCGTTTCATAACGTTGTCTAGGATATGATTTTCCATCACCGTTGAGGCGTACCCTCCTGCCTCCAGTCACACCCTCAATCTAAGTTCTATAGTATTGTTGTTTGGTTAATTAGTTTACTAAGTCAGCCTCACTCTTTTCAAATTTTCATTTAGGATTGCCAAGGCATCAGTAAGTTGTCTGGCAATTTTATTGCTTAAGTATCCACTAGCTGCATTGTTTATCTAAATGAGTTGGCTTTGGACGCTCAAAGATGTCTCTTTGATTGTCCACAATGGCCTCAAAATTTCCTGACCAAAGTTAAATACAGTGTTGTATAATTCTAGATGGTTGAGAATTATGTTGTTGGGTTAGGCGTATTTTTACTGAATTTCTATATGGTGCAATCATAAGAGCTTTAGTTGATGTTGGAGAGCAGTGTGGGAAAATAGGAGAAGATATGACTCAGTTTGGGAAACACCAGTTGCTGTTTAGGAGAGTGGCTGCAGTGTATAGGTGCGTCAGTTCAAGTGCAACCTGAGAGAAACAATTCTGGTTTGTTCATCCTCCAGGAAGTCAAGTTTCATAAAGTAATGCCTCCACAGTTTAGCTACTTCATCTGAGTGGATATGAGAGGTCATAACATAAGGGCCAAAAGGTCAAATGTCATTGGCGCTGTTAATTGTAAATTTCTATGTTTGACTAGCGTTTCTTGATGGTTAGAGTGGACCTATATTGTAACACTCACGTTTTCCTTTACTTAGGGTATGTTTTCTCTTCAAAAAGTTATTTATCTTTGGGTAAGTACGTCTTCACCTGGTAACCTTAGAAAGACAACTGACAGAAAGTACCAGATTTTTATAAAATTTATTGGACCTGCTTCGAAGGGTAAACAAATACTAATTGAATCAACATCAGTTTTCTTACTAGTGTAATGATTTATCACTGGGGAAAATGTACTTTCCAATTATTTGGAAAGGAAAAGATATAGTAAATTGTTTTTATTTTCTAAACTAATAATTATTTAAAGTCCCAGGATGACGTGATCTTATGATGATATCATTCCTTAAGAAGAGCAGGAATTTCTTAAACCTTGAGGGAATATTAGATCTAGGTTTTGAGGGGATTTGACCTTTTGCACTCTTTGATAGAATCAGCTTCAATTTAGCCTTTTGTATATTTTATGTTAATTTCTCAATCAAAAACTTTTTTAGGAGGTAGTTTCCATTGATTGTTAGCAATCTTGTTTGAAGGTCAACTCTTATCTGATATGACTCAAAAATAAAATCTTTTATGACAACTTTGCGTCTACAAATCACAATTTCTCTACTTTTCCTAGGGCAGGTGCCATCCACCGAAAATTCTTATGGATTTTCTCAAATTATTTCTTAATCTATATAAACCTGAAACCCCCATTTTTATGACCTAAAAAATTCAAACTGAAAAAGAATATTAAGACCATCTGTAATAAGAAAATAAGGTCACATGGATGAATATATATCAATACATGATAGCATGCTATAAAAGCCCGTTGATAATACATCTACCATGTAAAATCTCCAGTCATCCACACTTATGACCTTTTTAGGTATATGCTACTGTTGGATATGTTGAGGTGAAGAAGATTAAACAAAGTACTTGAAAGCGCAACTGTTGTATAAGTATTAGATTACTAAGAGCCATAGTTGCGTATTTTACTTATTATAGCCATTACTGGCCAATCCAGAGTATCAACATTAAATAATTATGCCAACGGGTCCCTTTAACATTATGAGTATTGATGTAGTCATGGCATCTTCCATCAGGAATCACAGGCGAGATACATACTGAGCATAGTAAAACATCTGAAAAAATGGATCTAAGTTACTTCAGTGCCAGCTTTAGCTGCAAAGTCTTCCCTTTTTCTATTTTTTTACATTTTAAATCATATGCATGCTTTGAGGTACTGCCTTTGAATAAATGGGCTTAGCTTTACCTTGCAGGTTTTTCAGGTATTATCTTTAATATTTTTAATGCACAGTCCATAGTGACTTAGTATTATGTCACAAATAGAAAAGTATAATGTCCAACAGTAATTATTAGTAATCCTGGGAAATTTGACTGCACTAGATTTAATGGAGTCCTATTACTATCTTGTAATTGCTTTGTTGGCGATTTAATAATCTATCATTGAGTTATCTAATTCTGTCTTTACTTGCCCTGTACTAATGAGAGTCTAGACCTCCTATAAGTGTACAATCCTGATAAATGAGATTACCCCCTGACTTCACTTAGCTTATAATGAAATCTCTGTGGGATAGACCATTTGATTAGTTCTCTGGCCACTGTTGTAATAATATACCAACTTGTGAGTACAAGCGTATCAATGCACTACATCCTGATCATGTAAGATAATGCCTGGAAACTTTTATTTTACTACCATTATAAGGAGAAAAAAACAAAATTTTCCATCTCTTTATCAGGTTATTACTATATCGCCTACAAAGTATATTTCAAATATGCAATTGTGATGTGGTAATAGATGGTGGTAAATTGATTACATGCAAGAATTTTTACAACATATTTACTTCCTGAAAAAACCTTTTAGACGTTATAGAACTTTATAGAGGTATAAAGATGGCCCATTCAGACTAAGACCAATCCTTACTGGAAGTACATTAAATTTGCTCCAGCGATACTCCACTATGATTTTTTAACAAGGATGACCCATACTTAAGTCCGATTTTTCACATATGAGTGATTTTTTTTGAAATGAAGCTGGTAACTTGGTATAACCAACTTTAGATTCCCTACTCCACAGATATGGTGAATTTTTATATGACACCGTTATACAGCATAAAGTAATTTAAGGTTTTATTTGTTGTTATTTAGTTTTAATCTGTTTAAGCTTATAGTCAAAGAATTGTGAAATTATTTATTTACAATTGGTTGATAAGCAATAATTACCAAATAAATAATAAATTTTAATTCACAAAGGATGCAAATCTGATGTCAGTAAAAACTATGACTTATCAGGGAATATTACTGACAATCTGATATGATGGTAGTTGGCTTGCAAAATGGGCATGTACTTAATATAGAATGATTGGTTTTAACAGACAAAGTGATAGCTGATTAATGTGGCGTTTTATCACGCTATTTCTATGATTATCAGCTGAGTCTATCTAAAGTGTGGAAACCTGATGTGAAAATTTATAGTGTTTCTGATTATTCTCCATTAATTACCCCTATAAATTTATTAACTGCACAGGTTCAGGTTTAGTTCACTTCTCTGCGTTTTATGATCTTAGTTGATATGATCATTGACAAAAGTATGGAGACTATTATCCATAGTTGAATGGAAGTATTAGATTTTGGTCCAACTCTCAGCCATTATTTCCTCTCAAAATATCTTTGATGTCCTGAATAGGGATTTGTTCCCTCATACTGCCTAACTCAATCTATGCTCAGATCCATGTTTACAGTTTCTCTAGTTTGACACACTGTCAGCAGCAACCCCCAATTTGATTCAGCTTATTTCTGATCCCCACTCAGATCCTTACTCTTTATCTTAAATATTCTCCCAATTATTGCACAAAGCAATAACTTCCCCAAGGAATAATAGAACTTGAAATGTATTCTGATACGAGTATCCTAAGATAATACTCTGGTAATAAGTCTTAAATTAGTGTACAGTAGTGTGTTGGCTTCCTGCCATACAAGGATCTCAGTCCACCTGGCCGATTAATTACTTATTGCCTGTATAAACCACAGGATGGGTGACACCTAAATGGAGAGTTGAGCCAATCTGTATCTCTTCCTAACTTTGTGTAGTAGTGTGTTTTATTTGTAAATACTTTAGGGAATTTATAGTGGGGAATTCAGCGCCCAACCCTCAGTTGGCACCTCCTCAATGAAATGGCAGCCGTTACCATTGGATTAACCATCCTCATCTCAGCAGCGATGGTCTTCCCCACCTTGGATAGGATTCCATCATTGGACATCCTTGAGACCTAAAATGGAAAGAGTAAGAAAATGGGTCCCTAATATTTTCCTCTTGATCTAAGTGAACCAACCTTATTTGGCAAGCAACCTGCTTAGGTAATGGGATTTTTTACTCATTAAGGCAGGTTTCAAACCAACTGATTGATTTGCTAGTTGCAGGTGGCATCACTCTCCTCACAACTTACTCCTTAAATTCCCAATTGGTCTGTGATGAAACCCAACCAATCCCAATCAGTACACCTGATAGTTAATCAACTATCATATGTCCCTATTTCATTGGCAACTCTGCCTGATGAGATCTTAATCATTCATCCAGATCGCTCCCTGATGGATCTGACCTGGACAAATAACCTAAAATCCCCTGAACATACTTACCCCAATATCAGGGTCAACTGATATCCAATTCACTTTGCACTGGGGTTTATCCCCTAGTGATCCCTGGTAATCTAATAAGCTGAGAATATGGGCCAAATTTCCAACGCCCACTTTTAAAGGAAGTTAGTTCAGAATATGAACTTTGATATTATTATCAGATAGGCGTGACAAGTCAATTTATATAGCCATGATTAATAGTACTCATGTGGTATATTCTCACAATATATAATATCCCTTATTCTAATAATAGAACACCTTAGATTTGTGACACCTTATATTTGAGAACTGTTTATTAGAGTATACTTCTAGTTGTAGCTGTATAGGATACATTTAACTTTATAAGAGTCAATTACCCTAAGTGAGATGAGAATCACTTGCTTTTAGTAATTATCAGACTGAGGTTGATGTCACTCACATTAAGAACACAACTAGGCTAGATGTCTTCATACAATAGCAGCTTTTTATCAATTACATTACAGTTACTTGTGCTTGTGCGCCTGTAAAACCACAAGGTGCTTACAAAAATAAAAAATCAGGATAATCATTGATAAACATGGGTTAAGCTCATTGCCATAATCTACTCCCATTTATAATCCCTTATAGCTATAAGATAGCAATATGTCCTTATTTATGGAAACAAAGGTATTTCATCTGATTTCTTACTTTGCCAGTTTAACTATAAATAGAAAAAATATCCTAATAAATTAGTTTAAAAATTATTTGCATCTTTAAAAGTTTTTATAAAAATACAACAAATAGCTTATTGTTAGTCTTAACCTCAAATATTTTCTCTGATTCTTCCATATATTTGTATTCTTCACTAACCCCTCTGAATCTTAATCAATTTAATGAGCTCCTTGTGCACACCTAGAACCTTTTTTTCTTTCTGAAATTACCTATTATAGGCAATTTTTTATAGCTATAAAGTGCATGTAAATCACTCAAACATTCAAAAGCTGCTTAAATTTTAAGACTTAATTAATAGCTATTTATGGAACTTTAAAGAAAGAAAAAAATATGAAATATTTGTAAATCTGCTCTTTAAGGAAGAATAATATGTAAGCATAGTATTTCATAATCTTTTTTGTTTAAGTTAACCTAGGGATATTCATACTTAATGGCTATTAGATTCAACTAGTTTTAATCATGTGTTCATTTTATTATGGAATCAAAATATATTCTGTTAAAAATATGGAAGCACTATATAAAAGTAATAAGATTATAAAACGAGTAGCTGATGTAAAAATAGCTGTATTGTTTAGAGACATAAAAATCTAGATGAGCATTATGGAGGTCAATGGATCAATATGAATTTTAGATAATAAATGACATATTAACGTAATCTGACTTGGAGAGTGGCACAGATTCACATATGACTCCCTTTCAAATTAGCTGTCTTTGGATATTTTGAGGTCTGAACTCAGCCAATTAATATGATGTAATGCTATATAACCCTAAGCTAAACCTCACTAGATTAAAAGTATTAGCTAAAATATGACTAGACGGTTTAAAATTATTTAACTTTTTCAAAATCTTGGACTCATTCCTTGCCCAAAAAAGATTATAAATACAAGGTACATATAGAGCTTAGTTTTTTGAGACATGTATACATTCTAACCTTACTATGTATTTGAGTTCTGATTGTTTCGCTAAAAACTTGTACTGGCATCTTATTCAGTTGTGTATGAGGCTAACCAAATCTTTACCATGTTTTTAATCAAGATTCTCTACTTGTCAGCAACTATCATAGGATAAGACTCTATTTTAAATAAAGAGTGGTCACCTTATATCATTTAACACTAGACTTTGGATTTTAGGATATAACACTCAACCCACTAATTTCTTAGTGGGATTTTTGAGATTATTGCCACCATGATAATTTTTAAATTGAAAACCTATAAAGGAATAGAACTTTTGGAATGATAAAATCTTGTAGTTTGATTTAATATTGTATATTCCTTCTTCAGTATCATTAGATACATAATGGCCCATATTACTAAATTATTGTTTCACATTGGTATTTATAATGGTAATTCTAAAAAGGCTATCTGATTATCAGTCTATATATAGTAATATATACAGGCTATTATACAGCTTGTGTGCTTCCTAGCTTTCAACAATGCATGCACACCTTAAAGTTCTTACCTTCTATTCTGAAAGTAAAAGTAAACCTAAGCTAAAATTTACAATACGACATTTTGGACAATGATTAGTCATCATTTATGCAAAGAATCAAAACGCCTTTTCTACTAAAGGTCTTTGTGTTGATAATAAAGTATCATGAATCAACTATTAAATACAAGTTAAATTAAACAGTGTATTTTACTATTACTTTCTGATGATAATCTAAAAATTTTGTACAAATAACTATCTTAAAACCCCCATCATGTTTAAGGATTAAAACCATAAGATTGTATAAGCAACATATATACATAATGTAAATATAATGCACCCCATTTTAGAGTTTATGGAAAACTATAAAAAATTGCGTTTTATTTTAGCACTTAAAAGACATCCTAAAGTCTTTCAAGGTTGTAAAAACCACTTGTATATAAGAGGGTATTTAATGTTAGTATATGTAAAGATACAGGTATAATGGTGTTAGTGTTTTCAGCAAAGACAATCTATGTGGAAAAGAAACACTGCCATTATATGTTTTTAGATAACACAGAAAAGATAACAATGGTAAGAAAATATACAACGCATCAGGATAAGCTAAAAAGGCACATTGATGCTCAGTGAATAAATATTTATGAAATAGTTTTTAAAGCTGTCAAAGGATCTATTAGCTTGTACTTACTAGTAAAACAGAAGAGTAGACAATTAAGTAGCTTGCCATAATCTAAACATCTTAATTATTCTCTTTTTTTAGCCTCAATGGTCTTTGATTATATAAAGATAAATTAAAATGGACATGTGATCTGTACTCTAACAAATTAGAAATAGTGTTATTGCCCTATTTAATAGATAATATAAACAACTTAACAGAGACCATATTATTAAACTTTTAATAAGTCTGTGAGCCTCGATAATGTTTTATTTATTTGAGGATGACCAACCAGGGGACAGACACATCTGATATGTAGGGAAGAGGAAAATGGAAAACAGAAAAGGGAAGAGAGCGCAAAACAAAGGAACTTAAAAGATATGACTTGGCACACTTGGGTATGGCTAGGAGCCACGGGTGGTGGATGACTAAACCTTAAGTGGCATGGCAGCTCAGGGGCTAGTAGGGTGTACCGCCTATGAATACTGTGAGGTTTTTAATGTCATAACGAAGGAACCAGATTGGAATCTAGTTGCCCATCCGTTTCTTCCATTTGTGTAGGAGTGAGCTGAACAGCCAGGCTTGGAAGTGGTCGGCCAAATGGCTGTGGAACCTGAAGATGGCTTGGTTGAGATTGTGGAGGATCCCGTTGAAAGCATCAAGGGTAATTTTGTGAATGGACCATATTGCAATGCTCACAATTAGAGCCCTTAGTGTCTGGAGGATAGGTAAGGCCATGTTGAGTGCCAGGATATCGCGGTATAGTCAGAATTCAGCTGTAGGTGATTGTTAGAACAAGTGCATCACGTTGGCCCAGATATGCGCGGATGGCGGGCACTCTTCCAGGCGGTGTGCTAGTGTGTTGGGTCCGCCGCAGATGGCGCATGTCTTGAACATTGAGAAAGTATGGTCAGCTGTTCTAAAAGTATGGCGCATGTATCGCCACACTGTGGAGCACACTTGTGGGGATAAGAGGGGCAGGTGATGAGGTCCCACACCTGCTTTTGGGTGCGCAGGTCATTTGGGACGTCTTGGTGGTCTAAGTAGTTAATCCGGGAAAGAGGAAAGGGTGGTAGTGGGGCAGGTGCGTTAGACACTGTTTGTCCCCTGTGGAGTTGCATGTAACCAGTTTGAGGGTGAAAGTCTTCGGATTGCTGTGCATAGGAGAAGCTCAATCCCCTTGTCTTAGGTTGTACAGGATGCGTTTGAAATACCGGTTGGTGTTGTGCAGTCCAGTGGCGGTTGGATTTGTTGCAAATTATTTCATCAGAGTTGCAGGGTTGGAGGGGGACCTCAGATGTAGTGCCCTTGCGAAGTTGGTTTTGGCTGCCTTAGCTCAGTGGGGGGATGGTGGGTTGGGTGACGTAGTGAGAGCTACCCATGAGCCTAGGATTTGCGTTGCTCTTTCCATGAAGTTGAGCAGCCCCATCCCGCCTTTCTTCCGTGGGCTGTACGTGGTCTCCAGCCTGACAGGTGCGTGGTAACCAAACCATAGCCAGTTCTTCAGGAGCTTGTAGACTGCGTTGGTAAAGTTGGCGGAGAAGGGAACCGCGTGGGCAGCAAACCATAACTTTGGCAAGATCAGGGAGTTGGCTAACACAACTCTTCTGGTTAAACTAGCTTTACTCCTCCGCATACATGTCATTCTTTTTGTGATATTGTCCGAAAATGTTGGTTTTGATGGTGTCAAGTACATATCCACCAGATTTGAGCCATATGTCCAGATGACGGACTGAGTTGGTGGCAGGGTGGTGTGCAAAGGGTAAGAACAGTGGTTTTACTGGCTTGGATCGTTGTTGTGTGGTTGGAAGTGTGGTTGGTTGGTTTGTGTGGTGGTGGGAGAGTGGGGCCCAGTTTGAACTGAATTTGCCCATAACAATTACCTCTGTTTTCTGTTTTTTCAGCATGGCGTTACTCACTGACTCAGCTGATGAATAATGCGCTCAATTGCCCTGGCACCCCTATTGCATGAGACTCCAACAACGCAGTTATCAGCAAAGGCGAGCATTTTGGTTGGTAGTTGTCCCTCCAACCTGATTTCAGTGAGCTTTGAGTTTGCAATGCGGAGGAGAGGGTCAAGGGTAAAATTGTATGCAAGTGCGCCTGTGGGGTTAGCTTGGCAGTGTTGGCAATTGTGTGGATGTTATCTAAATTGAGCGATTTGGGATAAAGCCAAACTGATGGGGAGAGAGGGCTGTCTGAGCAATGCAACCCAGACGTTTAGCTAAGATTTTAGTTAATATTTTGGTGTCAGTATTGGTGAGAGCAATTGGACGCCAGTTGTTTAGGTCTGCCTGGTCTCCTTATTTGAAGAGTGTGACCACATATGCGTCTTGGCCGCCAGGTAGTAGGGATGTGTCTTCCAGGCACTTATTCATAGTTGCCAGTAGTATTGGTGCGATATATTCAAAATATTTTTTGAAAAATTCATATGGTAGGCCATCAGGCCCAGGGCACTTGTTGCGCGGGGTTGATCTTATTACCTCCCATAGTTCATCTTTAGTGATGGGTGCTACAAGGTCTGGTTGACCAGCTATAGTGTCAATATTAGCAGATGATAAAATTTTTTCAATTTCTCTAGGTGATGCAAAATCCGCCGTGTACAGGTCAGTGTAAAATCGGTGTAATTCAGCTTTTATTTCAGATGGTGTGGATGCCAGTGTGTCATCTGCTTGGCGGACCTGTGTGTAAGTTGCCAAAGTTGAAATTGGTTTAAAACGGCAGAAAAATTGGGCCATGTGAGTTTCTCCAGATAAAATGTATTTTGATTTGTAGCATACTTTGGTGTAATGCTGGTTTTTAAAGAGGGAGTTTACCTGTGTGGATAGCTGGAACCACAGGCGGCCCCATTGGGGGGTGTATCCCTCACAAGGTGTGTTGTTTTCAAGTGTTGAAGCTGTCTGATAGCCTTGTTGATTGTCGCGGACATTGCAGCTATTTTTCTGGAGTTCAGGTGGCAGGCTTTCTTGGTTGCACAAGCCTTGAATATTTACCACTCAGCGATAGGGTTCTCCTTGGGTGGTCATCTCCTTGCTGTGTTGTTAGCACCTTCTCAATCCAAAGTTTAAGCTCTGGAAGATGGATGGTGCTCGGGTGAACTCTGTGCCAGGTTGGTGGCTTTTTGTATTCATCTGAGGATGATAACGCTATCAAGACCATCTGGTGGTCAGAGAAAGGGATAATTGTTGTTGTAAAATCTTATACTAAGTGCTGGAAGTCTATAGAGGCGAGCATCAGGTCAATCCAGGTCATTGAGACCAGCTGGTTATTGTTGTGGTGGGACCTCATCATGTTGGCCAGGGTGGGGGCTTGTTTGGGAATGTTGTCACATAGGCCCAGCGTTGCCTTTAGTATGCGTAGTTTTGTGTGGCCATGAGGTAGAGCCTTAGACTTGGGCCAGCGGTCAGTAATGGTGTTAAGCCAGCAGTTGAAATCTCCTATGAAAAACGTTGCCTTGGGGAAATGAATTGAGAGGATATTGGAGAGAAATTTTTGGTGGTCGTTCAGATCATTTGGGGCATACACACATGCCACAGCGAAATTTTCTTTGTTCCACTCAAGGTCCACTAGAAGCAGCCATCCCTCCAGGTGGGAGGATGTGTTTTGAATGTTAACTGGAGGGTCATGATTTGTTCAAATTACCACCCCACAGTGGTATGTTCAAAAGGATTTGGCCAGAAGGAGCATGGTTGACCATGACTCCTCCTCCCCTTGGTGGACAGTGGGGTTCTTGGATGGCTAAGATGTCCACGGGGATATTGCACAGGAAAGCCATTTTTTTGGCCTGGGATGTGGGGGCCTTGGCTTCCGCGATGTTGGGCGTCCCTATGTTGATTGTGGTAGTCCACACATCAAGAACGCTGGGGCGACCCACTGAGGTCACCCAGTTCCTTATCACAGGTCATACTGCAAGTATGGGGCCGATTAGCCAGATTGGTTCCAGTGTGTTGGTTGGCAGTCTTAGTACTGGTTTTGTTCAGTTTCTTCTGGCTCGGATTACTCCATGGAGTTTGGGTCTGGCATGGGTTGGCTTGTGCCCCATCAGCAAAAAATTTTTCGCCACTTGCCTGTGGGTTTGATGGGCAGAAACTAGGAGTTGAGGTGATTGGGTTTTGTGCATAAGTGTTGTCACATTGTGATTGGCTAAATGGTCTTCCATATCATCACTTATCTCACGTGATTGGCTGGGAGGATCCACAGTGGTGCAAGGCGGATCTTCTCCCACTTGGTTGGAGGTGTTTGATTGGTTGTGTCCAAAAAATTCATTGTTTTGGTTGCGTTGGGTTATATGTGGGGGATCTGATTGATTATTCCGCTGTGCTGCCATGGCATCCACCTGAATCTGTTCTGGGGAAATTGTGGTGTGGGTTTGAGTCTGGGCGGAACTCGCGGCCTGCTTGCAGGCAGTCTGTGCATGACAGCGGTCCTTGCGCAAAATGGGCTCAACCAAAGCAATGTCAACTCTTTTGTCCCAATAGAAGGTGAAAGTGGAGTCCTTAATTTTGCCGTAAGTTGGGCTTGTTTCATCCATATTGTCCTCACAATTCCAGTGCTTCAATACCACACTTGATGGGGCACGCAAGGTCTTTGTGGCCTATAGCTGAGCAGAATTTGCAGATAGGTGGGGTGTGTTCTGGAGTGATGTGTAAGGGGAGAGATATGCTGCCATTGGGGAGGTTGATGGTCGCCATGCAGGAAATGAGGGTGATATCCTCTACCACGTCCTGATCGGGTTCTATAATGGCTATTGCCTTCCCTGTACATAGGTGGGGCAGGAGGAGAAATTTCTCAAATTCAAACTGTTTGATTATGCCATAACCTTTGAGGCCCCCACAGAGCTCATCCGCGAGGATATCATAGTGCATGGTGCTTGGGAGTCAGTCAAATATGATGAATAGAAAATTTGCCTCAAACCATTGTGTGCACACCGTGCGGATGGTGCGGTCTTCATTGTTAATCTTTATGGAGAATACAATTTTGCTGCTTCCGCTGCTTCTTCCACAGACATGAACCCAACGTCCACCCATCCTCTATGTAAATTTTTATAATTTACTGAGATGGTGTTCAGGAAAGTCGCAGAGAAGGCCTCCCCATTTTTTCCCATGATTCAAGGGAAGTATTGCTGACCATAATTCTAAGGCCATGCTCAAGGGAGGACAGGGGTTGGGAGTGTTCTATTTTGGTATATGCGCCCATTTTTTGCAGAAATTGCAAAACTATGGGTGCGGCACTGTTCTCACCCTTTTTGGTGGGAGGGTGTGTCAACATTCTGCCGGGGTGTTTTTCTCTGGTGGGTTGGGAGGGCTTTGGGCCTTTTGTGCTGGCCACTTTCGCCCAACTGGTGTTGTTGCGGACAAATTTGCTCATATTCCTGGTTAATTGTTAATCTCAGAGAAATTGCATATAATCATGTTACTAAAAGTGATAGTAATGGGAAAGAAAAGCAATGAGTCTCAATAATGTTGTTATAGAAGTATTTGCTTTAGAGTACTATAAACTACACCCACTTTACTAGATAGGATCAGAAAATTTATCTAGCTTTTGATAGTGGATAGCATAATAAAAACTTTTTTCTCTTGTATATCCACCAATTATTATAGCTAAGAGGCCTAAAAAGTATCTTGAAAATAGTATGGAAAGTATACAATCAGATAATGATGAATATGTGGCTTAAATAAATTTGTCTTCTAACTAGCAGTCTAGTATCTTAGAACAAATTTTTATTTACTTCAATGTTTTTTAGAAAAAGGGTGGTTAGCCAAGTGGGTAAAACTGCTTCCACCCCTAGTGCAGGTTTTGAGTTTGAAACCTGTAATGGCTAGAAAACATTCTCAGTGTGGTATATTTGTCCCAAGGTTGACCCACCTCAAATAATTTTTTTCAATGTTTCTTAGAAGGGTGGCTAGTCTGTCAGAGTAATTCCAGCTTCCACTCTAGTGCAGGCTTTGTCAAAAACAAGTCTAAACTTGTACTGGCTATAAAATTCACAGTGTGGTATATTTGTCCCAAGGTCAACCCACCTTGAATAATTTTTTGCAATGTTTTTTAGATATTAAGCAATTAATCTATTAATTTGTTGCTATAATTTTTTGTTGTCATTGTTAATCAACCAGAAGAAAACTTAAATAGCTAGCAATTTTAGATAAATGAAGCAGCTATATGTAGATTAAAGAAAAAGAGCTTGAAACTTGATTTTTAAAAATGTTACTTATAATTTTAGTAAGAAGATGAAATTTTTAAGACTTGTTAAGCTCTAAGTAAGAAATTATGAGATGCCTACACTTTTTATTTAAGAAAAGGCTGAAAACATAGTCTAAAATTTATAGTTCTTTTGATTGATTAATATAAATGCACATAAAAAAGTTTTAGATTTATCATATTTTTGAATGTCTCCAGAACAGGACCTAACATAAACTAGATCTTTGTGAAAAATAATAAATAAGTATCAAGTATATAACCAAGAATAATCTAGTTTTTGATAATACTACTTCTACATAGACATAAGAATTGTTGGTTCTGGATCAATATTGATGTATCTAAATATTGTGTGATCTACCTTTGCATCATTTGCATAAATTACTCTTTATGCAAGAAAAAAGGACCAAAAGAGGTTATTAGTAATAGCAAAAGTATTTAATTAATGATCATATATATTTGTATTGCCTATCTGAAACTCCAATCAAATTACTTATAGATTATGTGTTGCTATGATGCCTTAGAATAATTGCACTTTGAAGAAAATTATATATGATATTAATTGTAGTGCCATGACTTTGAATTTCAATTATAGTCATAAATGGTAAATATCAATGCCTTGCTGTTTATTTTCTTTAAAAACAGACATACATTATACTTTAAGTTTGGATTAAGTATTAGACAAAAAGATTTTAATTGCTTACTTTTAGAAGATAAACTAAATACCTATAAAGATTAATAAAATTTAGAACTAGAGAGGAAACGTTTTTTACATAAGTAAATAAACAGTTAGTTTTATATGAGCTCATTTTACTTTATATAAGAATTATAAGGGTACAAACTCACATTTTAAAAAGCGCTTCTATAAGGTATACTGAAGCTTCTAGTATGTTATTGTTTATAAGGTACATATACAAAAGTTTTCTACTTAGAAAAAGATGTTAAAATTTACACTGACTTAGCATCTGCTCCTTTCTATGATGTTTCTATCAATTTTACTAGCTATATATAATTTTGATAAAATAGTGGTTATCTTGATTTTGAACAACATACAATTTGTCATTAACTTAATACAATATATGATAAGATGATGTCTGTTAATCTATATCTAAGGTTATCACATGCCAAATGGACGAATTGCTACCTTAAAAACTATGAAACAATACATAATTTAGGTGTAGAATTACTTCTATCAAGTAATTTGTTACTACCAAATAGTACCTCATATGATAAAAAATATGAGATAATTTAATGGGTCAACAAGACATTTTTAGTATGCCTAAGTTCATACAGTAATAAAATATCAAAATGCATCTTGTGTTTTCATCTTGCTATTCTCAACTCAATTAATTATAGGTTGTTGTTAGGAATTGAACTTCCTGTTCCTAATCTGCTATGGAAACCCTTGTCTTGATGAATTGAGCAGAAGGTCCAGTATAACAGAGTGAGTGGTATGTAGCAAGTAGAGGATAGCAATGGTGATTAAGCTATTAAGGCTTAGAGAATATAGGACAGCTTTAAAAACTAAATTTTTATCTGGGTCATTTTGTCAGAAGTGTTAAATATGATATAAATGCAAAGAAGAAAGTAAGATAAAATATTTTTTTGTCCAAGTTGGTAGATTCCACATGACCACAGAAGAGAGTGAACCATGTTGGTGTGAGTCTTTTAATAATATGTAGAGCTGGTAACTTGTGTTCTTGAGAAAACTTTATATGGCAACTATGAAAAGCAATACAAAAAATTGCATCCAACTGACTTTATTTACTGCACGTTCATCAATGGCTACTTAAGGTTATATAATTCTTTACATGCACCAAGTCTCACTATAAATTGATTACCCTCTGCAGTAGTGACATTATTCTCCTGTGAGGGACACACTCTCACCGGCTTGTGCCTAGCTGCAAACCATGCTAGTGTTTGAGTCAATCCTTTCACCATTAACTTTTTTGTACAATTACTTGATTTCACCATGCGACTAATAAAATAGATTTTATGATTAATATAAGATATCTCTTGGATTTCTCCATTGTCTGGCGTAGCTCTGAAAATTGTCAGTTTTTATACAAGGCGCTCTACAGGTATTTAGCAAATTATAACCTAAATCTGCTAGTCAAACGTACCTTGGAGAACTATATTGATTATAACATTCTGGGACAATAACATGGCTGTGTACAACTAAAAAAGTCAGGACTTTAGTTTGCTATAGCAAGTCAGGATGAGAATAAGAAATGGAAATTTTACTAAGAGTAATATAAGCTTAAAACTATTTATATTATGAGTTATAATCCTTTTCTTTTAATAATACAAACTAAATTACAAACACGATGTGAAAATAAAAACTTGATACAGATCAATAATGCCAACACTAAGTAACAAATTTTTCAAGACAAATCTATCCTATTAACATTCACATGATGAGAAGCTATGTTTATACAATTAATGACACTATGATTATTAATTCCTTAACCTTTAGTTACAGTAGGATTAACAATAAAAGAGCTTGAAACTGCATACACAAGAATGATATTGATATTTAGACTCTATTAAACTCATATCATATTATTTTTCATCTATGAATAAACCAGATAAAATTTGCAATAAAATATACTCTATATGATGCAATTAGTCCATACCTATAGCTTGGTTAGTAAAGGTATAGGTAAAAGAGCCAAGTTTTAACCCTATGTAAGCCAACACTAATTACTAAAACGAAGATTTATATATTCTAGTGCTTTTTGATACTTTTGAAGTTTATATAAAAAAATGAAATATGTATTTTTCAAGAGCTGAGATCTAAAAATACCATTATTTATATCTTTATTGATATAAATAGCAAAACCCTCTTGATCTCATTTTCATAATCTTTAAGATAAAAATGCTAT
The DNA here is from genome assembly GCA_022478985.1 of Massospora cicadina. NCBI lineage: Eukaryota > Fungi > Entomophthoromycota > Entomophthoromycetes > Entomophthorales > Entomophthoraceae > Massospora > Massospora cicadina. The sequence goes on along the minus strand of JAKSZP010002786.1, from coordinate 121,035 downwards.
ATTTGTTAGGTTTAAGATTAGTTGATCAACATATATGAACATAGGTTCCTATAGTTTTAATTGATAAGTAAGTAGTAAAGCATTACCCTGTATTAAAATTTAACAGGATGAATCAGGTAATGTTGGATTGCAGGTCTTTGATAATTATATTTTAAAGGTGAACTACTATAGGTAAGATTTTGAGTGGTGTAGTTTTAAGATTATTAGGAATGGTAATTTATCTTGTATATAAGTCTATAATTCATTTTCACATATTCTCATTAAGCAACTCTTGTGTGATTTTATGAGCTTATTTTTTTTGTAAAAAATATTAATAATGTTTATCCAAGTGATCTGATTTAAAATTACATATAATGCAAGCAGAACTTCTTTTTTGGTTAAGTGATATTAGCTCTCATACTAGTTTTCTATATTATCAATGGTTCTTTTTTGTATAAAGGAAACTTAGTTATAATCAGTGTTGTATCTTTAACAAAACACATGTCACAGAGAGTAAAACTTAATTTCATTACTCTGAAAGAATGCTTCTTGGTATATGAATAAACTATTAGAACATGGTAAATTAGCATGAAGATAGGAGTTTGACTAGACTTTTAAGCACGGGGAGGCTTGAAACTATACCTTAATTCTGTAGAAACCTCTAAGGAAGTATTAATAATTGGTATCTTTTAAATTAAGGGTTTATTCAAAATTTATAGCTAAATTTCATGAAGATAGTAAACCTTATATTATATTAATTAGTTTGTTATTGATTGGAGATTAATAACACAAGCCTACAATGGTTCTGTTTTGTAATTTTTGATGATTGATTCCTACGTATGTTTGTGCGCTGAATTAAAAAATGACCTTAGTTTTTTTCCATCACGTCAGAATTTTTTGCAAATTGCAATTTTCCAAATGTAGTATATTTCAAAAAATATCACAAATATGAGACTTAATGACAGAGTGAAGTAGGTTTGTTTTGTATAAAACATATTTTGCAGCTTATAATAGACATAATATAATAGAATATAGAAATATAAAAAATAAAAAAATAAAAAACTCACAATTTTAGTCATTGTGTTGACGTCTTTTTGGACCAGCCATGCTCTGTTTCAGGCTTTTCTGTGCATGTGCTTTTCTGGGATCATCTTGGTGCAACATCCAGCAATAGTCCGCCATCATTGTAGTATTCCATCTTCCTTGGTAACGCTTTTTCATTTCTTTGATATTCTGATGAAATGTCTCACCCATGTCTTCACTAACAGCACCCAGATTCTCAGGAAATTAGTCCAAATGTGAATGTAGGGAATAAAACTTCAAACCCATGGAAAAGCCTAAATTTTGGTACTTCTGCAGCATAGTCTCAATGATAGACTTGAAATTTGGATCCTTCTTGTTGCCCAAAAACTTGGTTACTATGTCTTTAAAGGCGACCCAGTCTTCTTTTTCAGCAACTTCCATTTCTTTTTCACAATTTCCATCTTTGCAAAGTTTTTTAATGTCCAGACCCATAAAGACACCCTCTTTTAGTTTTGCAGTTGACAAGGCTGGAAATTTATTACAAATGTACTGGAAACATTTACCATCTTTTTGTAAGGCTTTCACAAATTGCTTCATCAAGCCTAATTTAATATGTAGAGGTGGAATGAGGACTTTTGTCAACTTGATGAGAGGTTTTTGGAGCACGTTTTTTACTCCAGGTTCCAATGAAGCTCGTTGTGGCCAATCTTTCTGTTTCCAATGATTTTCCTTGTCTCTGCTATCCCACTCACATAAAAAACAAGGAAACTTTGTGTACCCACCTTGCTGTCCAAGGATCATAGATATTACTTTGAGACCACCACACATGATCCACTTATGATCGTCATACTTAATTTTCTGGAGAACAAACTTTAAATTTTCATACCATTCTTTTAAGTGTACAGAATGCCCTATGGGTATTGATGCATACCTGTTTCCATTGTGAAGCAGGACAACTTTAAGGCTTCGTTTTGATGAATCAATGAATAGTCTCCAATCAGTGCTTTATGGAATGTTGAATGTCTTAAACAGTCCAAACACATCATTGCAGAATACTAAGTCTCCTTCTTCCAAAAAGTATGGAATAAAATCTTATTCTCTGTACCTGAACCAGGAAAACAAAGCACCAGCTGCGAGCAAATTATTATCTTTAAGCTGTGAACCAAGCAATTCTGAAGCCTCTTTGGTCAGATGTAAGTCGCAAATAAAATTGTTCAGTTCAGTTTGTGTAAATGGTTGTGAAGCAGAATTGCCAGGTTCATACTCCTCTTCGTTATCTCCAGTTTCTTCACTTGATTAAATTTCTGAACCATCAACTTCAGGTAAATGTTCTGGTTGCATAGGCACTGGTACATCTGGACCATGAGGGACAGGACATAAAGCCAATGGCAGATTTGGATAGATGATGTTCTTTTATTCTTTACATTGAAACCGTGAACACCAGTTGAACAAAAGTAACAATCATCACTATGATTTTGTGGCTCTTGCCAGACCATTGGAATGCCAAATCTGAAAGCATGTTGTTCACCCTTTGACCACCGTCTCAGTCCTTCAACATGTATAACAAACATAGTGGGGTGCCCAAGTTTTGTCTTGATTTCCTAGTTTTACACCAAAATATGTGAGATACACTTGCCGCACAAATGATGTTATATGTCTTTTTTGCCTTGACACCATTAACTCACCACAAATGTAACAAAAGGAATCTGCAGACTTTTTACAGCCTCTTGACGCCATTTCGAACACTGTATGTTTGCTTTTTAGCATATATCTGCTGACACAAACACTTTTAATCATGGAGGATACATAACAACGGTTGCTCCAACACTGACAGTTGAAATGTACAACATATTTAATGAAAAAAGTGCTGCCATTTGCTGATTTATGATGTCAACGATTTGTTTTCATCATAAACCAACAGATTGCAGCATTTCCTATGTATTTAAATCTGTCAGTACATCTTATATTTGTGATTTTTTTTGATATATAACACATTTGGCTGATCCAAAAATACGTCAACACAACGACTAAAATTGTGAGTTTTTATTTTCTATATTTCTATATTCTATTATATTATGTCTATTATAAGCTGCAAAATAATACGTTTTATATGAAACAAACCTATTTCACTCTGTCATTAAGTCTCATATTTGTGATATTTTTTGACATATACTACATTTGGCAAATTGCGATTTGCAAAAAATTCTGACATGATGGAAAAAAACTAAGGTCATTTTTGGATTCAGCGCACAAACATACATAGGAATCCATCATCAAAACTTGAAAAACATGACGCAACCAAAAAATGCAGGCCTGTGTAATGAATATTAGTACATTTATCTATGTATTATCTCTTTAATCAAATTACTATAGTGCTAGATTTTTACTACCTAAATTGCTTCTCTACCTTATTTAAAGGAGCGTAATTTATAACAATAATAAACTACTTTTTTATACTATTTTAAAATAACAATGAATAAAAAACTTATAGCGTTATAATTTAAAATAGAGTTTTTGTACTATATCTCCTTTGGGGTAGAATGACCTAAGGATTCTCAATGCAATTATTATTTTATTGAGGTAGATCATATGCAAATAATTAGATAACCCACCTCTAGATACGCCAACTTGAAATCTTTAAAATAAATCTAGAATGAGTTTTTCTCTATCTCCAACCATTTATACTTTTGTATTAAGATTATCTACTTCCATGGGTTTTATCTATTTATTTACTCGTTTGATCAGCCAAGTGTCCTAGATCAGCACATTGATCTTGTATGCAAAAGATGAGACCTAAATTGAGCCCCTCATAGTTACAATTGACAAAAAATCAAATAACCTTCCACTGCCTATAGTGTGGTAATTCCTAGAGAAGTAATAGTAAAAGAAAAGTAGATTTAGCAGATTTATTCGTTAATACTATGTAAACTATAAGCAACAAAGTATAAAAAAGGACAATACTATATATAAAATCTGAGGAATGATGTCTCAGTGTTAGAGCATAAGCCTAGTGCCAAAGCCTTTCAGGATTGATCCCAGCGTTGTATATGGGTGAGATATATTATGACTTTGTTGAAAGTTGTGCACTAATACCCAAAACTGAAATAGAAAATGTTAATGTAGTCTATGAAATAATTGGTCTATCAAAATACTATGGTTGTTTATTCTGGGATTTAATCTCCTTATCATCCTTTTAATCCCCTTTTAATGGCAAATTATAATCATCCTTAGGGTCTCCCAACCCAAATAAACACCATGAAAAATAGCAAATTTATTTGTATTAGTTTCTAATGGAGGTGGTAATCAGAATCTCTTTAAAAATATATATATATAAATTATAAGTATATATCTTATATACAATTAATATCAGGGGTGGATAGCAGGTCAGTAGGGTATATAACTATTAACCTTAAGGTGCAAGTTTAAATATGCCTGTCATATTAGTTGATACTAGTCAAAGGTTCATATTAGAAGTTAGTAGGTTAGCTATCACTGGACGGTTTACCCATAATTTAAACTTGCTAAATTCAGGATCTAACCAAAAGGTGGAAAAGTAATTTTAGTGGAGGTTACCTAATTCAGGTTGCATGGCAACTTTCATTTCTTCTAGTAATATGTCCCTGTTCCAATTGCCATAAATAAGTTATCATCAGTCTCCTATATTCTAACTCACCTCACCATGCTGATTGGATATACAGAAATTTCTTGATTTTGAGTTTCAGAAAATTAACCAGACGGATTCCTCCCAATAATATCAGAATTAGGGGAGTTAATTAGTTGGGCGTGATTGCTGGTTAATTGCCTAGTTTGATATTACTTTCAATGTTATATTTTTTAATTGGTGCTCCCCATTTGGGTGGGTTGAGCTCTTTCAAAGTATTGGGGATAATCCCCAATCGTAATTTTATTCAAAGGTTAACGCTGGCGACTAATGTCAAGAATGTTGACCAAGTAATTACTAATTGTTTGGGTTTGGCAGAATCCTAGTTCAACGCTGACTGCCAATTGTGGGCCATTGTGGGATTTCTGGTGTAAAGCCAATGTTTCTGTTATCAAACATCTGATGACAGTTTTGCTGCCCCAAATCTGAGTACTGGCAATTAATGCCAAGGATGCCCAATTATATTTATAATAGAAGTCTATATATAACTGATCAGCAAATTGTACCAAGGATGGGTAAAAATAATATTTAGTGTTTGGGATGAATGGATTGGGAGGGAATTTTTACCATGGACAACTAATTATTGGATGAGGTTCCAGCTTGGATGGCCATTATGTTTTGAATAGATGTAATAGCCTAAGTATAAGTAATCGTCATTCCCTCCTAATAAAGATCTCTCTTTTGCCCATTTTTTATTAGTTATTAGTAGCTAGTATGCTAGATTAAGGGAAGATGGGACTAGAGTCCCTAAGGTAGGTGTGAGGTGATGCGCCTGGAGTGGCCAACACTACCAGCTCCCATACTCAACCCTACAAGAAACCCTCAATGGGAACTTGGCCAACTGGCCAACAATGACTAGGGGCTGATGGCCACCAGCCATGAGGGTGGTGCAGCGCTGGAGTGCCATAGCCACCCAGGATGGGGGATGGACTCACCAGGGCACACCTGAGAGGGGCTGGCGATTGGTCATGAGGGAAAATGAGCAAAGGGGTCAGGATGCCTAGGAAGGGGGCTGAGGACCACCAGTGCACTCCCAAGAGGGGCCAATGTGCTAAAGCAAAGTTGTTGGTCTGCTGGGTTGGTGTGTTGTGGACTTGTAGGGGGTTGGTACACCTATGAAGGCGAAACAGCAAGGTTCAGTCAGTCTTTATACTGGTTGGCCTAGCACACTAGCGGAGCCCAATATTACTGGAAAAGCGATTTTATAACAATGATCATCAAAAAATGAGATCAGGATACATTACACCAATAATTGATAATATAAGTATCATGTAAATTAAATCTCAAAACACCTTATAGCTTGTTAACTTATTACTTTCTCAAGTTCTACTAATGCTTATATGATCTTTATAAACTTTTCAATAGGGTTTTCAAAAAGTTAAATTTGTACTAATATAAAAAGTCTTAAAACCAATTTATTACTCTATTAAAATAGCAACATTATTCTTATTCTTATGCCCTAGTGATAACCAAATAATACCCTGTGTCAGGATTAGGGGGATAAAATTCAACTGTACAAGAAAGTGTTCAGGGCAAAAAGACCCTAGCCTAATATGTTATAAAAATAACTAATTAAGAGATTTTCATCCTTGATTGTTTTATTTTTGATTTAGCTAAATATAAATGGCAATCAAAAAATATTTTGTATGATCAGTAAAAATCACTCAATTAAAAGAAAGTAACATTTTTAATGTTTGATGCATCAAGTAATCATATAAAAATATCAGGTACTTCCAAAGTAAGATCTTTATACATTTTTTAATATTGGCAGCATCCTAAAATCTTTCTAAAAATAGAAGTATTTATTCTTTTAGATCAGGTTGGGACCCCAACAGCTGTAGTATATAATCCTTTGTTTTTGGTTTGAACCCCAACATCATGAGTAAATATTTCTCTAGATAAGGTATAAATCCCGCCATCAGAGGTGATCAATTTTTAGAATGGGCTAAATTGACAACGCCTCCTCCTAGATCTTGGCGTATGTGGAAAAGGGCCATAAGTAATGGATTTGTACCAAATTCACCACAGTAACTTTGATAACCTTCGCTATTGAATGTTCATTTCTTCCTTTATAAATGTCCTTGTAAGTCCCTGATTCATTCAAAGCTAAATTTATTTTCTCTTCCACCTTGATGATGATGGTAAAAGAGGACTAAACCACCTAGCTGGAAGGTATGTAGTGACACATGTTTTTCATTAAACTGATTTATATCTCTGGAGTAGTAACAGACAAATTATCCAAGGCCATAGACTGAAGCCAAAAAAGTCAACAGTAATAGCTTTCATTATAACTCCATGGGTTGGTAGAGTCATAGTCTAACTTATATTGTACTTGGGAGGTAAGTTAGTGATTCTTTCCATATAAAGCTTGGATGGGGGAAGTAATGATGATGTAATGGTGACTAATTTGGAGAGATAGAATTGCACTGGGTAATATTTGTGTCCAAATGTTGAGGATTGGTTGATGACCTTTTCTGAAGGGTTGAGATAAAAGTAAAAAAGCTCGCTATGAGCCCATTGGTTACAGGATTGATATTGGTACTACTCTAGTAAATTATATTAATTTAACTAATTCTTTCACCAGTGGTAACCAAAATTTTTGTCCATTGCCCAAGAAATTTATGTTAGGACATCTATGTTGGGTGATGATACAATTATATATAAATGATGCAGTATATTTGGTAGAAGCTGAAAAAATTGTATATAGTAAAAATACATTTAGTGAGATGATCAATGGCTAGCAAGAAGAATTGATGGCATTACTTGCTCAAGGTAGATGGCCTATGACATTAATAATACCGTGTGAGAAGGTTTAGTTGGAGGAACTACTTGATGTTGGTGGCGGGGAGTAAGGCAAACTTGGCTTTTACATACTAATCAGGAATCTGATACATTATGTGTTGTGGGGAGCAACCCTTCCAGTAGCACTGGGACCTTATTTATTGATAGGTTTTTGAATTCCTTCATGGCCAATTTGTAGCTGCCCTTCTAAAATGGTATCAATTTGTTTGGAAGAACAAATATATGGTCACCGTTGGGCTGACACTAGCTTATAGAGGTGACCATCATAGTCTTTGATGATTGCTGATTTTTCCTAACTTTTTTATATTAAGATAGGCTCATTTTTTCATATTTAAAGCTGGTTTGTGAGATTATAAAGTTGATCTCACTCAGGTTTGACTAAAGTGAAAATATCAGTCTGAAAAACAAACTGTAATTTAATGCATAAAATCAGGACAATGATTTATAGAGAGTTTATAAAATTGTATCTTTAAGACCTATGTGTTAAACGCCCATCAGCATCTTTCATTTGGTGGAGCCACTGAAAAGATGCATGTTCTTTTATCATAGTGAAGTGGTCCCATATAAATAGGGTCATAAATGAATGATGGCCATTAAGACAGTCAAGAACTCATGTTTTATTACACTATGATTGAGTTTAGCTTTAAATAATGGTTTGCTGTAATATTCATTGGAGAGTCCACTAAAGTTTTATCATGTTGAAATAGTACAGATCTCATAAAGTTATTGCAAGAATCATTGAAAATAAAATAATGTTTAGAAGAGTTGGGGTGCATAAAAACGAGGAGTGAGTAAGAGATAATTGTACTATATTGAAAGTTTTTTGTTGTTCTACTCCCCATTGGAAAGTAATCCCTTTTTTAACAAATCACCTGAGTGTTTGGATGTATCTGTAAAAATAGGAATGCGTTTTTAGTAATATTTGAAAATATTTAAAAAATGTAAATCTTAAAGGGACTTAGGTATAGGCATCTGATAGATGGCTGTAACTTTGTCATTAATGGGGAATAACTCCTTGACCTACGTTATGGTAAAAAACCATTTTATTTTAGAATAAGGAACATTTGTATGGTTTAGGTTTTAATGGGTTTGCCACATTTTCTGAAAGATCCCTAAGCGATCTAGATGAGCAGTGAAAGCTGAGAGAAGACAGTTATATTAAAAAGATATTCTAACAAACAATATTGTTTCAAGTTCCCTAATAGTCTATCCATTGCTCTTTGAAAGGTATCAGGGGTATTGAATAGCCCCTGCGGCATCTTTGTAGATTCAAAAACCCTTCAATAGATATAAGAACACACCTTTTGTGATACTCAGGGGGTAGCCAATCTACTTTAGCCACTGGTGAGATCCATTGTCAAAAATACTTTAATCAGACTTTAGACTAAAAGAATCATTTATACAAAGAAGGGGTTTAAATCCTTTCAAGTGGTGGAATTAAGGTGATAATAGTCCATTACACCCTGATGACCTCCATTCATTTTTCAAATTGATAGCAGAGGGGAAGCCTGAGATCTTATAAATAGTACAAGTAGTCCACCTTTTAATAATAGCTTTAACTCAAAAGCCACTTGAGCCTCCTCTACTTTGGACTTCCTATTAGAAGTTAAAATCTTAAAGGGGGATGATTTTCAGGTTCCCCCTTGATGGATGACTCCAGACACCTTTCCAAATTTCAATACCCTTAGAAAAGATATCTTTGTATTTTTTTAGTAGGGCTTCTAATTCTTGATGTTGGTCTGGAGTAATGTCATTACCAATTTACTTTTGACTAGGGAAGTTGAGGTAGGCATTCAAATCTAAGTCTTGTAGAGTACTTTAACGGTATACATCCATGATATTGAATATACAGGATTTGACAAAGGCAATGACAGCATGTTGTATATTTAAAAAGTCAGATTAGCTAAGTTAACAAATAAAGCGGAGATAAACTTTTATAGGGAGGGTCCAGAATCACATGACAGGTCAAAACTTTCTTAATAGAAGGGTCAGTTTGACCATATTTTTAAAAAGTGAGTATGGTGAATATGATTGATTAAGGAGTCCAACACATTTTGAGAGTGTGGAGTTGTAGCAAGAGAATGGAGGTGTATAGCGGTATTACATCTTCAGCATCTGTTGAGAAACACTCAATTATAAGGATCAATTCCTTGACCTATGAAAACCCCTCATGAAACCCCCATAGAGAAGTCTAATAATGGTATTAAAAAATTAGCTGGTCAGAAAGAATATTGAGTCCCAACTGACATGGCCTGCAATTAAAAAGATTTTATGAAAATCTGAAGCCGCTTTTATAGGCTTTGAAAGGCCTTAAATACTGAATAACAGAGGCCATTATATACCACATGACTGCCAAGATAGTTTGACAGCTGTTCATCAAGATGTCAGAGGACATGCAAGTATATATATTGGCCCAAATGGCTACGTGAAAAAATTGCAGGTGACTTTTTGAAGAACTTACTTTTAGGGCTTTGGGTTTGCTGATGATAAAAGGATTACCAAAAAACCCATCTGAAGAGAGGTTTACCCATTTTTAAAAGATTAGCGATTCAAATATTACCAAATTGGGAAGCAGATTATTTGCAAACTTCATTGATAGATACTAATGATCTACCCATCCAGCTGAAGAGCCACAAGAGTGACGAGAACAGCAGGAGTATTCATAGCAGCATCCAAGCATTTACAAGCAGGACATAACTCCATACAATCTAAGAAAGGAGCCCAGAAGATATGGGATGATCAAGTAATTGGACTCCACTGGTCCTGAAACTGAGCAGCTAATGCACAATCGCTTTGAGAGAGAAACTTGATATCATATAAATTAAGTCATACCTAAGATACCATGTTGCAATTTTGGCTGCAGCTGAGCGATATTGCACAGGAATAATGGCACATAACCGGGTATAACTGCATGAAGACATATACCTCACAAAATATAAAGCTTAAAAAAATAAGCCTTTATTACATAAATACTCCTAATCCGCTGTAGCCTTTAGGTGTACTTCAAGCGGTGATTGATCTGGCATATAGCAAAACAGTGTGATCCAAATAAAGCTTCAAACAGCTGTATTCTCAGGATGTACTTCCAATGTTAAAGATCTGGAATAAGGTAAGTCCACATTCCTTTGGTACTAGTGATACCAATGGGTGCGTTGACACAGTCTTCCCTATTCCAGTGAAAGGCCATCAATTTATACCCTGGCCCCTAGTCAGTAAGCTTTCCTTCCATCTCCCAAATCTTCTAGAGTTTCCTTCTTATGGTCCACAAATCCATGTGATAAGCTCTCTGAAACCTGACGGCCATCTGTCAAAGGTCATGAATCTTGTGGAGGTCTGTTCAACATTTGAAGCATCTTTGCTGCTGTCTGTTCAACATTGGTAGCGTTTTTAGGGTTTAGATTGACAGAGATATTTGGTACAGATTCAGTGGAATGATTTAGTAAGTTCAACTGACAAGAACAAGCCTGGTTTGTGGAACTGGTCATTTAGTTGAAAAGTAAATATAAATTTATCCAACAGAAATTAGGATTGTCCAGTAAATTGTTAAATGCCTGAATTTAGGTAAGATAAAATGCTAGCAGAATATCTGATTGCGGATTGGTAGAAATCAATCTGCCATATACAGATAATTAGGACGGGAGAATGGCGAATTAATAAATACTGAGATTTGAGCCTAAAAAGGTTAGTGTAGTATATGATTGCAGATTGATGGAAATCAAACTGCCAGGGAACATCAATAGTCAGGAAAAGGGTAAGGGTGAGGTTATTAGCGCGTAAGTATACTATAACAAAAATCAATATCCTGTAGTTGGTCAAACCACCAAATTGTAAAAAATCATAAATATAGATACTTTAAATACTTTCCTTATTCTATTAAAATCTCTTTTCACTGAATCTATCTACATTATTGGTTCAGTAATAATAATACAAGGTATAGTTATATTTAAAAAGGTTCATGCTTAGCCATCATGTTGTCAACAGAGATTGAGAGAGTTCTGATGCGCTCAGGAGAAGCCTTGTTATGTATAACTCCAATGCTACAACCTGGTTGGTCACGCTTGAAACTATGAAAAAAGTCACGTGTAGAAAAGAAGCAGATCCCCCAAATTACATGTTGCACACCCTTTAAACAAATAAATGATTTACTATAAGAAGCACAACCCCTATCATTTGCACCCCCATAAGCAAGTGGGACATTTTGGAAATAAATGGTGCTCACTACATGGGGCACCATTAAGCAACTGCAGAAAGTTCTACAATGATACCATGGAAGTTACTATGAATATGGATTTTAAAAAAGATTTGTCCTTAGAAATTATGTAAATAATGACCAACAGATTGAAGATATGTGTAGCTTATTTAACTGTTGAGCTAAGAAGAGTCAGATCATCACTAGCAAAGGAAAACTAGGGAGCTGGACCTGACTCAAATGGAGAGAAAAGTTGTAGTTTTTGGTAAAGAAAAACAACGAATTAGTACAGAGCTAAATTCAATTTATACCAAGCTGGAAAGTCATGATGACCAGTGGATCACTTGAAATAGGACGTTCACACCATACAAGTGAGATGTCTACCCCCTCTCAGACCGTTACCTAATTGGTAGAACGCACAAACTGTACCAATACACCAGTGATGGCGTTACAACCAGCACGTCAAATTCAGCCGGAAATAGATCCCAATCTCTTCCCATACTTCATGACTAAATTCACTCCTGGCGAGAGAACTATGGCCAGATTTTTCAGTTATTAAAATCAGCATAAAAGGATCCAGCAACAAACCGTAACTCATCATGTACATGGATGTATTAGTGATATATAACAGGAGGTTTTTGGAGCTACACTTCTCCCCATCACACTTTGTTTAAAGTCAAAGATTATTATCACAAATCTACAAGCACACAGTATGTTCAAAGTATAAAACAAGAATTTTTCACAATGAGAATGGAGAAGTCTGAGTCATTTGCAGACTATGAAAGCTGGTATTGATCTATGAACAACAGCTTTTGACAACTGAAGCCTTGTATTGAGTCACTATAAAAACTGTATTGCTTAGTTCTTTGGAATTACACATGCAATTCTTAATACACATGACCTTAGTAGAGAAACCCGCTGTGTCTCTAAAGCCATTAAGGAGGCCTTGATTGACGTTAAAGATGCATATACTATGGATTCACAACACCAGTAACACCAGAACATCGGCAACTCTTTCCTGATATGAAAGCCATTTATGTTGCTCACAGCCATAGTAATAGGCCTAAATGAGAAGGTTTGAGGTCCAGTTAAACGTGAGATTCCATTTTCACCAAGTTAGATGCGGTAACTGTCAGCAAGAGGACATTTTGCTGGTGAAGTTGTCCTAAGCTAAAGGAAGAAAAGAAATAATAACTCTTTATAGGAGTTTTTAGGATCAGTTAATTTGGTTTTACACCACACCAACGGAATTTTGAAGAGGAACATGGGTCACGTGTTAATTTAAAATTATATTATTGGAGCTCCAAGTGAAGTGGTTTTTATGCCTTCCTCAGGCTTACCAATTGATGTTTGAGCCTACCAAACAGTATTAATCTGCTCAAGCGTCAAAGCCCACTAAAATTGTTGACAGTATCTCAGATGTTAAGAAACTTGTAAGTACTACGTTTAAGAAGATTTCAATTGAGATTTTGAGTCATCTGAGGCTTAAAAGCTGTCCTACCTTCCTGAGGAGCTAGTAGGATTCAGTCAGACAATCAGTGACACCTTACGCTAGTCATGATTATTGGAAAGAGCAGATTGAGTTAAAAAAACATATATTAAGTCACCCTGTTAGTAGTACTAGATGCTTGTGTAACAATTAATATTACATCTTCCAAGCTCAGAAGATATTGAATTTTGCACAAAAATTTGATTAACAGGTGTAAACTTTTTATGATTGTTGGACAGGTTTGATGTTTGCATTTATATATATTCTTAATTAATATAATAGATAGGTGGGTTGATAATAGTATGAAGACTATCATCCTAGTTGAGCTCTTCACAACCAATATGTTTTATGTCAGGTGCTGACGCTCCTTCGTTTGATAACTTAAAGGTACATGGAAAATATTTCAAACAAGTGAACTACTACACCTTCACCTCTTTCTCAAAAGCTGGTGTCAGGATTTGCGATGATGAGCGAGTCAAAAAACCCCACTCCCAAATAAAACCTCAATAAATCAACTCTCAAGACATTGAAAATGAAACTGGTCCCTGAAGCACCAATGAGAGATTTGATAAAGAAGCATCATGCATATGAAATTCAATGAGATGCTTTTTAGGAATTTCTCTTCACTTTCTAAACCTCAAGTGGTGCAGACCTACCTTTGCAGTCATGAGGATGATGCAGAATAATGAGGGCGCTGACTGGGCAGTCAATATGGAATACTGTTAATGTACCTGATTGCACAGAGCCATGGAGGTCCCCTAGGCACCATGTACCCACACATCTTATAATATAAAACTTTCTAAATAAATAGAGTACTCTATTTCGCCCCATCTTTTGTCTTCATTGACCTCTCCAATAGTTTACAGCTTTGAGCCAATTTCAAACTTCAGCTATAGTCAAGAGAACTGTTACGCTGAGATAAGTGGTTTCCACTACAGGGGGATCCAAGCTATCCATGTGAAAAATTATATAACGAAAAATGGAGAACAATAGCAATCAAGAATTAAGCCCTGTTGATCGGTTAAGAAGCATAACTTGATGGAAAAACACCTCTCAGTATGAGGTACCTCTTATCCTTCCTGAAAGTCTAGAGTTCCTGGGCCATTTCCCAATCTACCCTACAATCCGTTGACAATGATCAGTATCAGCTCCAATATGAGAACTAAAACGAGATTATTAAACAACTATCAGAAGCAACTACTCTGTGGGAGGATGCTCCAGTTGCTCCTGCTCTTATCAAGTGCCTTCTATAATGTGAGATTTATATATCTTTGTTCTACTACTCTCAGGATAGTTGTCTTTGGGTACCAAAATTTATCTCTGGAACTTCATCCATCCGGCCATACACCACCTCCCACAAATTGTCAGGTTGCATCACCATGAAGTATCATGACAATTAGGACTTACTCAAGCCCTACACTTAAATAATGACAACTCTTATAACGAGGCTCCTCCTTCATTCAAGACTGTTGGGAAGCCATTGTCAATAACTATTGGTTTATTACTGAGTCTCATAATTAGCTCGCTGTGTTGGTTAACATAATTTTGGGTTACCTTGAGGAACAGCTTCATTAAAACGTGCAGCTCCATGAGGCTGCTTGGAACCAACTCCTCAACCAGATTCAAGACCTTGTGTGGACCTTCAAGTAACAATATTAGAAATTAGCCTACTGCGATATTGCCTCTGGAAGTGAAGGAATAAAATGGGCTCGAAGGTCCACATGGGCCACAGTGACCTTCCAGTCCCACTGTTCCTACATCTGGCAATTCTAACGGCTACTGTAAATAAGAAGTGCTTACAGAGCTTACTTCCTTATATGATAAATATGCAATGTGGCCTAAAGCTGCAAGCTTTGAATAGATGGAGTGCCTCTTGAACCCAAGAATTTCAATTGAGGCCTTATCAGATGAAATGGTTAACTTCAGCGCTTTCAACAAGCTCATTAATGTCCTCTCACTTAACTTGAACAAACCTGGAATGGGTTCAAAACTCGTCTAACTAACTTTAAGAGTCAGATGCTATTCCAATGTGCCGAGATTCAAGTGCTAAAGGAGAAGGTTGCCCATAAAGCCTCTGTTACTTCTCTAAACCGAAATTGGGATGATATTCAGGAGGATTTAGAAGGATTAAGATGACAATTGGATCAACAAGCCCCATTACAACTTTGCGGAAACTGTGATCTCTGAGCTTACACTGGTTCATGGCATCAATAATCTTTTACCCTCTTGTGACTAACTTCAAGCCTAGTTTAAGGAGAAGTTCACACCAGGGCAGTAAAGTATTAACACCTTCTCGTACATTTATGAAAACTCGATAAAGGAGGCCACAGACCATCAAGAGGTGAAGCACATCCATGCCTGCTTAGCTAGTACCGCCTCAGAGATTATGACTCCCCATCTAAATGAATGCTATACCTGTGAACAAGTCTTTACTGATTTCATCCAGAAATTTAAAGCAACCAAACATTGATCAATCAGAAACAAGCGTTTATGGGCAATCAGCTGAACAAGAGAAATCTGGTAGTTTTTGCCAACCAATTTTTACGGCCAAGCGCAACCTTTGGTAACCAATAATTGCATATTCTTGTACAACATCATCACCATAGTCATCTCTTCACTAAGATCTTATCCTAAGGTCAAAATGCAAATGATTGGCCAGAGAAAGGCATCACCTGCATCAAGTAAATTAATGAGGCACTTAATGAAATCCCTTTCTCTAGCTTGCATACCAAGTCTACTTCATCCGCCTCCTCCAGTCGCCCTCATGTCCTCGTTATCAAGAATTAGAAGAATCCTTGACTGCAATGTTCTACTGCAATGGACTCCATCAGTTCGCCAATACTTATTAGAAGAGACTTGCCGAGGAGGTGGGAAAAGGGTTATCAGCATTAAGGATGAGGCACTTCATGCTGACATCCCTGTACCACCTTAAAATGTTTAGCGACCTCCAATGAGTCAATTGATGGTGTACCAGAAAAAGACAAATTAATGCCCAGTGATAATGAGAAACTGATACTGCTTAATCTTCTTCTGATGAATCTCTTATATCCTCACACTACCTCCACAGTTTAAAAGCTTAATTACACACGTCATTATTTGAGCCCACAAAATCCCTGTCCACTCCTTGACTGTGGTTCCTCATGAATGTCATTTTGTATAAATTGATGAAGCGCATCAAATTTGATTTGGACATGCCACATAACATGTAATATGGCACAGCCAGGCCACAATGCACTCAATCCATAGGGCATAAGCCTTTCTGCCCATTCACTTTGGGAAGCTTTCCATGAATACCCTCACCAATGCATTAGAAAACCAAGCTATGACCTTCTACTAGGGACTCAATTTCTCCAAGGTTATCCAGGTATCATGCACTATGATGGGGATCTTGTCCTTGCTGGGAAACTGGGTCCCACTGGTTTTTGAAACCTCCAATGATGCCAAGCCGGAGGTCAAAGGTCAGGCTTGCCTACTGGAAAGTGAAAGTCAGTATGACAGGCTCAGATATCATGTATGGGTTCTTGAGTATGGATATCCCCTCCTGCGGTAGAGGGCTAAGAGTACATTCCTAAATGCCTAAGACCAATATAATTCCAAAGTTCAGGTTGTTTTCAACACTTGGGTTCATATCAATATCCCTTTGAACAACTGCTTGATAATTGGGGCCTGGATAACCCATCCGTCAAGGAGGTCCTGACCTGTCCTGGAATTTTAGATCATGCCTATGCTGGATCCATATCAGTGCTATTGAATAGCCTCAATGACAACCCTAGGATAGTGGGGCCTAATAGTCCTGCCGCTTATGTTTGCCTCCTACCTGTAGAGGCCATTGACGTAGTCCATAGCTTTAAAAGTTCACATGTTTTTGTGCTTAAAATATCCCCATTAGTAGTCCTAGTCGACACCCCTACTGGGCAGGAGCACACTAGTGAGTAACAGATCCAGGGTAATAAGTTACTAGAGAAATACTCAGATCTCTCATCAACATCTATTTATGACTTCAGGAAAATGAATGGCGTTTTGCATCATTTGGAGACTGAGGACGCCCCCCTTTTTGGTATCATTCCACTGAAAAGTAGAAATAAAGAGGATCAGAAGGCTACTGAGCTCAAGCAACTACTTAAGCCAGGATAACTGTGCCTTCACGTAATCCTTGGGCCTCCCCCTCCTGTGGTTTGGAAGAAGGAAGGCAGTCATAATGTGATGATGGACCATCAATGGCTTAAATCCATTATCAAGAAGGATAGTTGACCCTTACCAAGGATCAATGAAACTCTTCACTTTCTCAGCAGGTTGCAATACTTTTATACTATGGATTTAACTAGCAGAAACTGGCAAGTAGAGCTAGCCCCAAAGATCAAATTCAAATGTGCACTCATAGCCAATGAGGGTCTATTCGAGCTAACAATGATGCCTCAGGGTCTTTCCAACGCGCCAACCACCTTTCAAAGTGCCATTGATGGAATACTATGGAATATGAAACTATCTTGTGTCCTTGTGTACCTTGATGATGTCACTGTTTTCTCATGAACCATTAACGGTCATGTGGAACTCCTCTAGTAAGTCTTTAACCATCTTAAAAAGCTTTTATAAAGTTTAGGCCCTTGACGTGCTGCTTTTTTGAATATGAAATGAAGTTCCTAGAACACATTGTCTCAAAAGATGGTATCACCCATCCTGGATAAAGTTGACACCATTAAGAAGATGTCACGCCCTCAGAGCCTTAGGGATATTCAAGTATTCTTGAGCATGGTAGGCTATTACCATAAGTTTATTCCTCAGTTTGCCAACTTAACCAAGCCCCTGGTTTACCTCCTACGGAAGAATGTGGTTTTTTAGTGGCGACCCAAACAAGAGCTGAATTGATGCGTTGAGGACTGCTTTTTGTACTAAGCCTATTTTAGTTCATCTGTGCTTCGATTGACCTTTTTTACTATTCACTGATGCTATGACGTCTCTGTCAGGGCAATCCTAGCTTATCACAATAGAAACCAGGCCGATCACATGGTGGATTACTTCAGCAAGACTCTGATTAAGTCCTAATAGATTTATAGCATTACCTAGTGTGAGTTCCTGACTGTTCTATTAGCAATCAATCATTTACAGCCCTACCTCTATGGCACCCATTTTCTCTATCACTGATCATTCCTCGCTCAATGGCTACAACAAATAAATGCCCCAGATGGCTGGTTAGCAAGATGGGCCCTAAGTCTGAAGAAATACATTTTTACAATTTTCTATCATGCAGGGGAAAATCATCAGAAGGCCTATGGTCTCTCAAGGATGCTGGTACTCGCTGCCCTGACCCCCAAGGAAGACTGACTGTATGATATAATTGGCTGGCCCAAGCGATGGGAGTTGGATACTTCTGAGATCTGAGCCAAGATCTGAAATTTGACCCAGAGACACTTAAATTAAAGAGGGAATGCTATATAAGAAAATTAATAAATGGCTCAAACATGTCTGCCCTTCATCCTGAACCAATGTTATCCTAGAAGGGCATATAGTCTTGGGACAGGAGCAGTGAAAAGTCCCATGAATGACTGAAGAAACGATGCTACTAAGACCAAATGTTTGAGACCGTCCAGGAAGTTCTAGAGGTTTGTATGATTTGTTAATCCCTGGATCAGGCCAGCCCCCAATATCAGCATTCAGTCATGACTCTGTTAGGCCCATTTGATGTTTGCAGCATCGATGTGGTGAGCCCTCTGCCCGCTGGGTTACACGACCATAAGTATATCCTCTTAGCCGTGGACTATTTGACCAAATGGGCCAAATCAATTTCTGCACCCACTGCAATCATGAAAGCCACAGCCTTGTTCCTTATAATCCATTTTCACCCAGCATAGCTACCCACAAACTTTACTTTTAAACAATAAGCTAAATTCACCTCACAGATAGTCCAAGAGCTACCTTTGCTTTTTGAACTAACCAGATTCACTGTCCCTTACAACCCTTCAATCAATGGGGCAGTGGAACGTGATAATGGAACCCTCATATTTATCTTGCGGAAGATGGCCACCTCTAACCCTTCCCACTGGAACCATTACTTACTCAACGCCTTGCTCGCTTACCAAATAAACTACCATTGAACAATCAAGGTGTCCTCCTTTAAAGCTCTATATGAGTGTGCTCCTGATTACCAAGTAGCATTCAGCCCCTGCTTGATACCTCCATGCCTGAGAACTCTGATATAACCATGAGAGCCTTAGACAATGAAATTGTCCAGCTTCAATCCCTAGCCACTTAAGGCATTATCACTACCACAGAAAGGGAGACATCCCAATTTAATGCCAACTGACCCTCCTTACCCATTTTCCAATTAGGTGACCTTTTTCTCTTTTATCACCATTGACTCAGAGGTCAACATAATAAGTTTGACGTTCTTTGGTCCAGAGCTTACAAGGTCATTCATAAGGTGAACTATGAGTACTACATTGCCAATGTCAATCTGGGGACAGTAATGAACTGAGTACATGGCCAATTCCTTTGGCCCTATACCCCCTCTGACAGGATCTTGAGTGGGGCGTTGTTAGGATTTGAGATGATGGTTAAGGTGAAATATCTTACTCCTGAATCAATCCCTGATAAGTCAACTTTTGAGACATTGTGAATGAAATCGTTCCATTAAGAAACCAATGAGAGCTTCAATTAAGAATCATTATATGCACGAAACTTGATTGAAATGCCTTCAGGAATTTTGCCACCAATTTTAAACCTCAATAGTGCGTCCCCTACCATTGCATTCATGAGGATGATGCAATACAATGAGGGATCTGACAAGGTGGTTGATCTAGAAGACTATGAAAAATCCTGACTGAAAAGGGCTTGGAGGTCCCCTAGGCACCATGTCCTCTCTCCCCCTATAAATATTGACAATTTTAGCATATTAAAGTAGTCTATTTCGCCCTATTTTTTTTGTCTTCATTGCACTCACTAATAGGTTTATATCTTTAAGCACAATTTCCATCTTCAGCTACAGTTAAGAGAACTATATGCTGAGTGTTTGCAACTTCTGGACATAAGGTTTTTTTATAACTCTTGACAAAAGAGATCTTGAGATCTTGAAAGTAATAAGGCAAAGGAAAACTACCCTATCAATTCCAGTCCCAAGAGCACAATACAGAAAATTTGAACAGTTTAAATATTTATTACACTAAACTAGGATCTTTTTATTGATCAAATTCAGTGTATCTATATAATTACTTCAGCGCCCAACTCTTTTTTTGGCACCTCAATAGAAACAGCATCCATCTCTGATGAATCTAGTCCTTATGAATCATCTGAAATGATGATTACTTCATCCTCCTAGTCAGATTCTTCCACTGACTATGTCATGACCCTTCCTGGGTTGGATAAAAGAGCGTGTCTAAATGCTTTTACCCAACTCCAGTAGATTATTTTTATTAAACTAAAGCCTGATTTGAAATAGGCCCTTTTACCTAATAAAAGCAGGTAAATTGCATTTTTAGGCTTACCGCAAGTTACAGCCAACAAAAACGTTGCAACACTCAGTAACTTCCATTAAACCTTTAAGGACCAGTGACAAATCCCAATTAATTCTCACAAGTTAATTTAATTAATAATGTAAAATGATAATCAATTCTTATGTAAACAATGTTGAGGATCCTCCCCAACGGAACATCAATGATCTGGGACAATAAAATCTGGTAATTTAGTTAACATATTATAAGGAAATAGAACCAACAATAGTTAGCATATTAATGTTAAATCCCAGATCCGCTATGAGTTTTCTTATGATAGCTTGTCCCAACAGATTTCTGGATGTTCTGATATTGACATGATGGGAAGAATATCTTTTTTCGCACTAGTGGTGCCCAACCCAAAGGGGGAACTGCCACCCATCGACATGATGGGAAGAATATCAACCTTTTGACTCCCTCAGCTGAATTGACACCTAGACCCTAAGAGGGGTTTAAGTTATTACCTCAATAAACTACCCATAGTAATCAATAGTCAGCACAGCTTTATTCATATATAGAAAAACTCCTATGGACCAGATTAAGCTGAAGATACCAGGAGGTAATTTTGCCCCATCAAAATGACAGATCATCAGAAGGTCAGGCAACATATACTTAAAGTAGCACTCAATGCAGTTAATTAAGATGAACTTAAAAAGAGTAAGAATAAAGAAGCTGCCAAATGATTAACCTAAGTGACCCTTAATCTCATCCAACTTGGCATTCTACTTACCATATTTACCCTATTAAAATTATGATACAAAGGCATTATACCATCTGGAATGTTTCTCCTGACCAAAAATCCTCCCTTCCGGATGTCACCTTCCATTAATATTACTTATTCTTTTCCTTTTGAATTTTATATTGCTGGATGCGACATATAAAACCCCCTGTTTTATACTATAATAAAGATACATCATTATTTCTTATAGCTCATTTGGTACTTGACTTCAATAAATCTATTCTGCTGTACTTACCATAGGACAATATTCTAGCTAATGTGACCTAAGCGGTGACTTGGCACCCTTTTAAATAAAAATATACTTGTCATGAGACTTAGTTGGCTTCAAGTATTGACTGTCAGGCTCCTTTGGAATAGCACCATCAAGCTTAAAAATGGAAGCGCTTCATATATTATGTAGATATTACTTATAAACTGTTAAGCTGGATGATGTAGGCATTCTAAGATCCCAACTTCAGGCTAATTTCAGAAAATCTGGGCCTGAGTCAACTAAAGCACTATGAGCCTATTCCAAGTTACCCTTGCAATTTGGATGCATTGTCTTGTCTGATCCAACTGTGGTGTTTGAGAAAGACTATTAAAACTTCCTCATAGGTATGCAGATGCTAGTTGAGTTTGGACAAATCTTTGATTTTCAACCAGAGTAGTCAGTAATCTCAACTACAATATTCTACTTGAGTTCCAAGATAAGAGCTGAAGTAGAGGAAGAAGTGAGTATGCCCATTCAAAACTAAGCATTCCATTTACCCAGTCAGCTATACCCTGAAGATGAAGGGAATGAAGCAGCTACCACTGGTCATAGAAGCAGAGTCTTGTCTGCCCTTGTACGCCAGCAAAGATGATGGACCTAATGCCTAGAGAACATAAGATCATGTTGGTCAACATCAGTATGATATATCTGAACAGACTATGCTAAAAAATTACTGCACTAGAGAAGTTGAAGAACAGGGGCTGAGAATGATGCCTAGATTCTACAACTCTACCTATTAATGATAAGTCAAAGCACTTTTTTAAAAACATTGTCAAGCACTTTATTAAAATCAAAAAGTAACAAACTGTTAAAAAGTAATATGTACCACAAAGCTGATGTTGAGTCAGTTCACGCCATTACTGACATCAAAGGGATTAGGTTGAAAGAGCTAACTACACAAAAAAAGCCTATATTTAATAGACTCTTGGACCAATACGCGATATTTTCTAGCAGTGTACATACCAATTATGGCTTGTGAAAGGAAAGAGTTTTTTGGATTAACATTGGGAGCTCCATACCCTTCTAATAAAATTCTTACCGCCATTCCAAGAGCGAATAATAAGTCACTTTTAAAGAACTACAGCAACTTATGCATTTAAGCTTGGTACGCCCCTCCAAGAGTACTTGGGACTCGCCCCTTCTGCTAGTGAGAAAGAAGGATGAGACTCACCGCATAGTCATAGACTACTAAAGATTGAACAATCTGATAAAGAAAGGTTCTTATCCCTTACCTCGCATTATTGATGCCTTGAAATAACTTGGAGGATTGCAATACTTCTCATCCATGGACTTAGTAAGCGGACAATGACATATGGAGCTGTTGCCAGAAGATCAGGAGAAGTGTGTGCTAGTTACCGCCAAGGCCTGTTTGAACCAACGCGTATGCCACAGGGCTTTTGCAATGCCCTGACTATTTTTCCAACAAGTAATGGATCAGATTTTTGGAGATCCAAAGATGTTGAGTGTTCTCATTTAATTGGAAATCTCACGGTATTCATTAAGATGTTCAAAAATCTCCTAAAACCCTTAATGAGGTTGTCTCATTTAAGAGAAATCAACCTCAAGCTTAAGAGAAGAAAGCGCTCATTCCTGAAGAGCCAATCGGAATTCCTCAGTCACAAAGTAAATTGATTATAAGAGAAGCCCCAGAAAGTGAAGTTTGAAGCTATCGCCAAAATGAGCCCTTCAAGTGTTTGAGAGATGTCCAGGTGTTCTTTAGCATGGTGAATTACTACTGCCATTTTTGTGACGAACTTTGTGGACATCTTCAAGCCATTAATGCGCCTACTCAACAGGGGGTTACTATTTAGTAAATAACAAGTGCAAAAAATTCTTTCAACCAGCTGAGAAGAAGCTCATGCAAACCCTGATCTGATATACACTAGTTTTTAGGAAGTTTCTCTACATTACAAGAAGTCCACAACATGAGTATGGACGCCATTTTAGAAACAATTGGACAAAGAAGGAGTAGATCAACCAATAAATTTCTATTAATAAACATTCACCAGAAAAGAGCTCAACTACAATTTAACAGAGCACAAATTTCTAGGGTGATTAGAGCAGTACAACAATTCTGACCCTATGTTTATGTCCAATATAAGATTATTATGGAACCTGCATCTCTATGATGGTTGAAAAACATGAAGAAGCCTGAATAAAGACTAGAAAATCGGGCTTTTCAGCTGCAAGGGTATGAATTTTGAGATTCTGAACTGGGTGAGATAAGCACCTGAATGTAAATGGCTTGTTGCAGTTGTCCGTCTTCCATTTTCAAGCCCATGAGAGCAATAGGATCTAATATTTTATAGGAAATCAGAGGAGGAATGGGAAGAAAAAGACGACTCAGTCAAGAAGATACTGAAGAGATTTTACAGAGTGGCGAGATTCTGAGATGGACAGCTAGAAAAACAAGTATAAGAGAAATGGCTACCATATATGAAGTCAAGTAAACAAATGGCGCTAGTCATGGAAGGACACCGTCAAGTAGGCCAAAGATGGCTACAGAAGACATACCAGAATTTCAAGGAGAAATTTTACTAGAAGACCTTGTTGGATGATAGCAGTCAGGCTCTGGAGCTCTGCATTGTATGACCAATAAAATCTTTTCCAAAAGAAGTTTGAGTTTTAATTTCTCCCTTCAAGCGCTCTTTAAAAATGTTTCCATTAACGTTATTATACTATTACTAAAGTCATCTAGTAGTAATCATCTATTATTGTAGCAATAGTTCACTTCACCAGATGGATAGAGTTTATTGCAGTCAAGGAATTTTACTAAAAAACTTTAAGCAAGATTCTTAACTACCAGGTTATTACACACCGCAGATTCCCTAAAAACTCCTTTCTAATAATGGACATAACTTACTTTAGATGTTTTGTGATACCTTATGGAATTGGTAGGAGTCAAACAGCATTTACCATGCCATACTTTCCTTCTACAGATAGAAAGTGTGGAAAGAGTCAATAGAATTCTCCTTAGACTTAAAAAAGGTTGCGGTCAAAGATTGATCTAAATGGGACAACTTGTTGCCATCTTATTTGTTTTCTTTCCATTCAAGATACCACAGGACTATTGACATGTCTACATTATAGGCGCGTTATATTGAAGCAGCCACGTTACCAAGCTTGTTGGCTCCAGTAGTGGACGTAGATAGGAAGAACTCTCCTAATGAAAGATACCAGTAAGAGTTAGTAGATAATTTAAGCAAAATTCAGCTAATTGTCATTAGCAATATATAAAAATTAACTCAATAAGAGCAAAGAGAGTGAGCAAAGTTCCAAGTTCCCATATTTGAGGATGGACAGAAAGTGATGTTTAATCATATGTGCGGAGGACAACCTGAGAAGTTACATGCTGTTAATATGGGACATGCAACTATTGTCATGAGAAGAGGAACCAAGTACTCTATCAAGGATGACACCGCCCATATCACTTTAAGACAAGTCAACGAGTGGCTCTTATAGTCTTTCCCTAGGTCTTGTTTTTGGAAGGGTTAGACGAGCAACACTCAACATTATGGTCAATTCCTCAACTTATGATTAGACCCCTCATGAAAATCTCTTCCTTCATGTCTAATAATTGTACTAATAAATTAGCTGGTCATAATGAAGATTGAATCCCAACTGATTTAACAAGAGATTATATAAGATCTCTGAAACTGAGGTCCATTAATAGGCTTTAATGCATCTAAAATTCATGTCGCCTGAGGCCATTATATTTCTCATTACTGCCAAAATAGTTTAAAAACTGGTCAGCAGGATTGCAGAGGATATGCGAGTATAAATACCAGCCCATAACAACTATGCGCACAAAGTCACAAATGACTCCTCAGAGGAACAACTTTTAAACACTTGGGTTTGACTGCCAATGATGAGATAATTACTAAAAAACCTGTCCATCGAGAGCTTCCTAATTTTTATATATATTCAGCGATACATTTATCACTAAATCAGGAAGCAAATGATTTTGCAAACTCCATTAATTAGGACTACTGATATAACCATACAGCTTCAAGAGCCACAAGGGTGACAAGAATGACAGGAGCATTCTGAGCAGCAGCAATCCATCCACAAGCGTGCCAGAGCTCCATATAATTTAGGAAAGAATCTTAAAAGATCCCAGAGGATCAAGAAATTTGTCTCCGCTGGCTCTGGACCAAGCAAAAAATGCACATCTACCTTGTCAGAAACACCTTCTAAATTTGAAATAAATACTACTTTAAGCACCCCAAAATTCTAAATACTATACATACTTTCCATTGTCATATCAATAAAGTAGCGTCTTTCACAGAATATGCCTTTTATTTAATCCTTATATTTGTTTCTAATGGTTCCAAATATAGTTATCTTGAAAAAGGTTCAGATTTAGTCTTCTAGTTGTCAGCAGAGGTTGAGAGAGTTCCAGTGTGCTCTTGAGCAGCCTCATTATGTTTAAGTCGAGCCTTCACTGTGGTTGGACATACTTGGAACCCTAAAAATAGTTTACATACTAAAAAAGTAGACTCTTTAATTTTGCATGTCAGTGCACCCTTTGAACAGATAAATGATTTATTGAATGTGGCTTAACCCCTTACATCAGCACCCCCTGAGAAAGCGGGCCAATTCACAATAGCATCAATAGTGTTAGGCGATAGTTTAGTTTTGAGACCTAGAATTTGGTATTTTATTCAGAACATGGAGGTAGAATATTCAATGAGGCATGAACGCTCCTTGGGGCTCCCTTATGTCCAAACAGGAGTTGTATAACAGTGGTATGAAATATAATAGAAGAGAGGTATATTGTTTCTTATGATTGACAATACAATTAAAGTATCTCAATAGTTGAACTCCAATGAGAAATAAATAACTACTGCTTTTAAGGCTATACCAGGAGAAGTATTCAGAATTTCCTCAAATCTCATGATAAAAACTGATTATGATCCAGTATATTTAGTGGTATGAGCTTTCACTGTTCCATATTAGTCTCAAGAATCAAATCAGGAGCCATTTTTGATTAAGTTGGGAGAATATAGCTTTAACTGGAGTACAGTGTCTACTATGGCTAAAACTAAAACTTAATAGACTGCCAATTCTACTCATAACATAAGGTCCAAAATTAGAATTTTCTATTATGAGAGTTAGAAGGTACTTGAAGTGCGGCTAGCTGAGGTTTTTGTTTAGAAAAAAATTGTGGATTTTAACTTTTATAAAAGTTTAGTTAAAAAAGCCTGGCTTTGCTAGAAAATCTGACGGAATTAATTTGTTTTATTGATTGTCTAAAAAATGATAAGAAAATTTAAGTCTTTATTTCCTTGAATAAAAGTGGACTCATTGATTTTAACTGGGTGGCTAATACAAAACAACTGAAAGTACTAGGAATAGAACTGGTAATTTGAGACGGTCAGGATACACTAGCAGAGAGCGCATCTAGGCTTAAGCTGACCATTCTTTTGCTGCATTATTCTGAAAGCAACTGAAACAGCTATTGGCAGTGCTATTTGTATGTTTGCAATAAATGCAGTACTTTCTTGGGGTAGGAGATCTGGGAGACGTTACATCTAGAACTTGGGGCTGAGAATAAGTGTTAACATGAAAAGGTCCAGAAGTCTTAAAGAGATCGAGAGGAGTCTCATAAGAGCTTCTATATTGTGCAGAAGTAGGATAAGTTGTTCTTAAACGCTCTAGAATACATTTGTATATTAAACATGGCTTGGAATGCAGATAGAGCAGCTGTGATGGCATCATCTAAGGCAAGTCAATTCCAAGAAACTAAAGTTTGAGCATTAAGATAGAACCTTTGGATAAACTCATTGATAAATAATCCTCAAATGACGCTAATCCTCATATAAGCATGTTTTTTGTTTGCCATGGTTAAATCACTCACAAATTCTCTGACTATAGCTGTCTTAGCATTGCCCAAGTTTTAAGGATCTGAGCTCCAGCTATTAAGCTGGACATGGTTGTGCACCCCTTTAGAAACAAGAATGGTTAAACCCAAGGCCTCGCCCCTTATCAGGATCTATGACCTAAGGCAGACCCTTGACGTGAGATGGGTGGATGCTGCTTCTCATTGTTTGCCTCATGCCTTTTACCCATCAACTCATCAGCTCCAACTCATCCCAGTCTTGAAATATGCACATTTTAAATAAAAATTAAACAACTTTATGTAGACTGGAGAAATCTCAAAAACTTCTAAAATCAGGGGCCCATGTCTCTCCCTTGCAAGCGGTACAATAAGGAGCCATCCTGGAAGAGAAAAAATTGTTTACTAAGTCAAAGTTTCAAAAGAAGTCAAAAAGAAAGGGCCAAATATGGGGAATGAATCTGACACTTTATTCCAATATCTAAAAACACAAATTTGAACATTAAAAATCAGGAAAAACAACCTGAGAATAGCGTGTATATGTCAGTACTAAAAAAAGAAAATTTAGTCAAAACCCATTAGATAACTAATTAGATTGAAAATCATCTCCTGCTATTGTAGTTCAGCTTAGTAACCTCCCTCTCCCCCAGTCCAGCCTAAAACCCAAAATCCTAACTATGGTAGGGTTTTGTTTATTATTTTTGATTTTCCTAGTAAAACAAATATCCAAAAATACTTATTTGTTAATTTTTTTATTAAAATTAATATTAAAAACTTGCAGTTTTTATGTTTTGTTGGCACCACCTAAGGGTCACATTTAATGGTCTCAATAATAGAGGAACTCTTAGGTGCTAATTAAACCCAAACTTTTGGAAGTTGCAACCCTACAATGACAAGGACTCCTCCCCTATCTCACCCATTTAATTCTAATGAGGTGCAGCTGAGTAATATGTGACTTCTTTTGTACCTGCTGAAGGATAACATTCAGAGATCAGTGTTCTATTGATATATACTTATACTAACAAAATAACACAACTACATAATCTCCTGGCTACGTTGTGTTTTCAAACCTTGATGGTTTGGGGACAGACGGTCAAACACTCAAGGTTGGTTAGCTCACTTTTATCTTCCCTGTCACATGTTACATGTGAAACTATGATAGGTGATGCTTACCGACTTCTCTTACCTCTGGTTACACCCATTCATATGCTTACTGAATAGAGACCGCCCAGGGCGCACCATTCAGATGAACTCTTTCATTATTATTACTTTGGATAAATAAGTCAGTTGAACCTCATAGTGTAACCAAGATATTTTTCTCCATTAAGTCCTTATCCTCTACAATTTTCTATCCTGTGGTAGAAGAGGAGATTGAGCAAGAGGAAGAGGAAGAATAGGAGGCTGAAGAAGTGAAAGCAGAATATGAAGATGTGTCATTTAAGGAAAAAGAAGTCACTAGAATATTATATGGAAAGGTGACAATTCAAATGGACTCTAAGGCACCAGCTATATCTCCATATATTAGCTCATTTTTGGCTCATATTGAAGCTGAGCGCCAGAATAATTCAAATTTATTAAAGATTACAAGAGATTCATCCCTCTTCTGATCCATCTGATTGTTAGGAGGTTTTTTATAAAATGCGTGGGAAGAAGCTATGCCCACTCAATTTTTTCTTCAATCTGAGCAAAGACAAACGACCCCTGGGGTTGAACAACCTATAACTCATGTGTGTTCTCTATATAAATTGAATAATATGACTGCACTTACTTCATATTCCCAATGTAGATTATTGTTGAGCAGCGGAATGTCACACTAGATGCCTTAGTGAACACCGGTGCAACTGGGAATAACATTGACCTGAAGTTTATTACAGGCTTTGGATCTTCAAATTACTACTGGGGCCCCAGTTATGGGCGCTTTCTGCATCATTATGGTCACACTGACGCTCTGTAAGCCTCGCAAGTTCAGGGCACATGAGCACGAGTTTGTAGCCTACTTTGCTGCTATCCCAGAGTTTCTTTATCATATTATCCTGAGTTAGCTGGTGTTGCCACCTATCTGTAAGCATTGATCTAAAATGGAACATGCTGGCATTCACCAAATATACATACTTTAAAAATCTAAATACTGCCAACTTTAGTCACTGGTAAAGCGGTGGCAGAATCAGTGGAGTACTCCGCCTCAGATACTGCACCTGACCTCCTCATTATGCCGCAGATCCTGCAGCCTTAAAAAGGCGCGTTCAAAGTTGAAAATTACAACCGCCTTCTTGAAAGATCAGAGTTTAATTTGAGCTTTCAATTGAAAGTTGATATAATTAATCAACTACCCATTTTACCCTTGCATGGCAAAGGAAGACCAAGCCCTCAAGGTATGGATTGTGGCATGATGGCTAAATGATGTATGATCAAATAAACCTCTCTCATCTCATCCCCAATATGTTTTCCCAAAACTAGATGGCACACTGCGACCCTGTGTGGGCTATGGCTACCTTGCTAACGTCACAGTTCCAGATCCATATCCCCTTCCTTTAAAAACTGCCATTTACCAAGCTATTTACAAGTCTAATACTTTAATAACTTTCTCTAGTTAATGCATTTTTACCATGCGCGGGTGAAATCTGGCCAGGAATGGCTGACTGATATCTGGATGTGATATGAAACTATTATCAGATCAATGTTATGATCATTGGCTATAAAAAAGCGCCACCTGTGTTACAGTGTCGCATTGATAATGCTTTGGGGTATCTCAGGTTCTTCTGCTCAATAGCATACGTTGATGATATTATAAAATCACCTAACTCTGAACAGCATGGCAAGGATATGGTGGCCGTAGTAGCAGACCTACATAAAGCAGGATTAGCTGCAAAGCCATCCAAATGAAAGTTTTACAAGGACAAAGTGCAGTTCCTGAGTAATCTGTTATCAAAGGATGGACATACCATTTTGCTTTCAAAACAGGATGCCATTTGTTCTTGGACTAAATATGTGACTCAGAAAAAACTGTGTAGCTTTCTTGGATCTTTCAAGTTTTTGAAGAAATTTTCACTAGCCATCTATGATCTTGATCCTCATTACGCCCCCTCACTAGTAAGAATGCCCATTTGTTTGGACCCCAGATTTCCAAAAGACTTTTGGTGCAATAAAAGAACTCTTCACCTCTACTCCTGTTTTGCATCATGTCGATGAAGACACTCCTTAATTGTGGCATATGACGCCTCAGGTGCT
This sequence comes from Massospora cicadina, assembly GCA_022478985.1. Taxonomy (NCBI): domain Eukaryota; kingdom Fungi; phylum Entomophthoromycota; class Entomophthoromycetes; order Entomophthorales; family Entomophthoraceae; genus Massospora; species Massospora cicadina. Next base: position 90,352 of record JAKSZP010002786.1, on the reverse strand, counting down.
GCAGTGAGCGCCGTCTTGTTATGAGGACATGAGGAAAAGAAAATTCTGTGGCTTACCTCTCAAGGAAACTTAGCTCAACTGAGCGTTTAGGACCATATATGATAAAGAGTTTGCTGCCGTTGCTTGGTCTCTGATGCTTTAGTGATCTCTTATAAGCGTCAAGCATAAAGTAGTGGTGAGCACTGATCACAAATTGCTCATCTTCTATCAAAAGCCATAAAAGTTAGCACACAGATAAACTAGAACTCATCAGGACCTATTTAGTTTTAATTTAATATAAGCTTACCAAGGATCCACACAATCTTGCTAGACATCTTTAGTCGCACCCCTCAATGATACATGTCTCTATTAGTGACTCTGAGTTAGTTTAGTAATCCACCTGAGAAAGATAATGACACCTCCTCATCCAGCCATTGCCATTTTAGCTCGCTCCACTTCACTCTTCAAACCTATTTAAAGCCAAGATTGCCACACCATCTAAAAATACCGCCCCTCTACTGAGTCTATAACTGAATTAGAGCCAAGCGCTCCCACTCAAAATCCCTTCACTGAAGAGGGTTCTCTCTTTAAAGACATGTTAGCTTTGCAAGCAGCTGATGCCAAAGGTCTTGACCTTATGTCTAAGATAATTTCTGGTAATGCTCCATTTGGATGGAATTCCCAGAAAGTTTAGGGTTATTTGTTGCTGTGACAAAGTATGAGTTACTTTTTCTCTGCGTTCCCACATTATAAGGGAACATCATGATCACCCCAATATGGGGCACTCTGGATTGAAGAAATGTATTAACCTAATAAAGCGTGGGTATGGTTTAAGCCTACAAAGGATGTCCTCACATGGATTGAAGGCTGTTAAAAATGTGCTAACTCTAAATTAGACTAGATAGGGAGAAATGTGTTCCTTTACCCCTCAAACAGGTGAAAGATCCATGGACCTCGATTTTTTGGACTTTATTTTGTGTTTGCCATTGTCCCAGGGGCATGATGCGGTCTTGGTGGTGGATCAGTTTACAAAATATACCATCTTCATATTTTGCTTAGCAACTATTTCGGTAAGAGAGATGTCATCTGTTTTTGTCTCATGTGTTTTTTTGGTTTACCTCAGGAGGTAATCAGTGATAGAGGGCCTCAGCTCGCCTCAAGATATTGAGCCTTGTGTGACATGTTGAGGATAAAGCCCTTCATATGATCAGCTTACCTCACACAATCAGATAGTCAAACTGAAAAAAATAAGTCTTTAAAGCAGTATCTTTGATGCTATGCTGCTAGATCCCAGGACTCATGGGCAACAGATCTTCCTTTTGCCCAGTTTTTATGCAATAATTCCTTACAAACGTCCACAAGGGTTTAACCAAAGTATGCTAACTTGGGTTACAATCCTGCCTTCATCCTGTCTAAAAATTTTCAGTAATGTTCCAGTTGCAGAAAACTTTGTTAAAAAGACTCAGAAGGTGCAACACCAGGTCCAACAACAGTTGAACAAATCAACTACTGTTGTCAAAAGATCTGCTGACAAAGAAACGTCATGTGGCCCCAGACTTTCAAATAGGTGATTTAACCATGGTTGACACTAGAAATTTGTAACTCAAAGTTTCATTATGTAATTTGGCTTATAAGCGGGTAGGGCCCTTCCCTATCTCACAAATGCTTAATAATGGATTTTCCATCTGTAGTTGCCTCTCACTGGGAAATCCACAACTCTTTTCACGCCCTCTCATTATTTTCATTAAAAGTACATAAGCCAGCGGAGATAGAGCCTATCATGGTGGAGTGCGCACATAAATTTAAGGTGGAGCGAATTTTTAACTCTAAGAGAGTCAAACGCAGTTTGAAGTAATTGTATCATTTGAAAGGCTTCCATCTCATGAAGAAAGTTGAGTTTTGTACAAGGATTACAAACGCTCTCAAGGGTTGATTGATAAGTTTCATATGGCCAACCCCAAGGCACCAACGCCTTCCCTTCCATGGAAGGACACCATTGCAGCCATCAAACCCCCCACTCCACACAAAAACTATTTTAGCCAAGGCCCATGTAGGTGAATAGATCATGGCTTTCTAGGAAAGAGTTATGTAAGGCCCTTGGCTCTAGCTATCAAACTGGACAGGGTTCTGTGACCCTTTTGGGACCAAGAAAGGGTAAACCACAAGGCATTGTCCCTTACCAAGGTATCTGATCTAAGCATACCCTGGATGTGTGTTGGGTGGCTGCTTCCCCTCCCTGATTGCCACGTGCCTTTCTGCATCCACTACTCAGCTTAACTCATCCCAAACTTGAAACCTGCAGACTTTTATTTAAATAAATTAAGATAACTTTGTGTAGCTGGAGTAATCTCAAAAACCTCCACAAACAGGGGCAAATGCCTCTTTTCCAGCATGTGGTACAATTGAGAGTTGACCTGGAAGGAGAAAAATTGTTACTAAGTAAAGTTGAGCGAGAAGGTTAAAAGAAAAGACCAAAAATGGTGTTTTGAACAAACACTCCATTCCAAAATCTAAAATGCAAATTGGCATTTGGTTTAGGGAAAAGACTTGAGAATGGCTTGGAAATGTCAGCTAATACTATTGAAGGGAAATTGGGGTTTTCAAAACCATTAAGTACCAGATTTAAAATAATAAATTATACCCCACCTTTGTAGTTCAGCTTAGTAACCTCCCTTTCCCTCGCCCAGCCTAAAACCCAGCATCCTGCCTATGGTAGGGTGTTGGGTTACTGTCTTTTTTTCTAAAACTGTGTTCCCCAAAAATCTTATCCCTAATCTATTTTATCAAAAATTAACATTAAAATCTGCAGTTCATATTCTTGCAAAGTAGGCACATTCAAGGGGCACGTTGAATGGCCTCAATGATTGAGGAACCCTTAGGTGCTAATTCAACCCAAAATTTTGAAAGTTGCAACCCTACAACGAAAAGGACTCCTCCCCAATATCACTTTATTAATTATGTTAAGGCGTGGATGAGTAGTCTGTGCCTGCTGTTATGGCTGCTGTAACAAAATTCAGAGGTCAGTGTTCTCTTGGCATGTACTTATCCTAACAAGTGTGACAATTCATCAAGTGTGAGTCATAATACCTTAAGCAACTTGGCAAGGCAGTTGGATAGATGCCTAAGCTTGTTTAACTGATAGTCATCTCCATAGCACTCCCATAACAGTGCAGGAAAAAAGACACTTCTTCACCCAGGTCTAGTATGTCTCTAAAAGTGGGCTTAAAGGAGTTGCCTAGAGGTCAGTGGGTTAACCACATGGATGGACATGGGAGGTCTACATTCATTCTATGATAATTTGGTAATGCTGGGATATTCATGTGGCGTAATGGCATCTAATTGATAGCGCATTTTGGCCACATTGTCAATAGATAGGTTGATTTTCTTGTAGGGTGAATGAAGGGCAGAATCAGAAGTGAAGATTTGAGTCAACTGCCTAACTTCATTTTTACACTAGAAATTTTCTCCTTAAGCTCAAGTTGATTCTGTTTAATGGTGAATATTTGGTGTTCCAACAATTGTACAGGGACAGGTAAGGCTACCAAAGCTCCAATCAGCCATGATGTGTTTGGATAAAGAGGCTTCCACATTTAAAGTAACCCCATCTTAATTGAGTTCTTTCCCATTAGCAATACATCCTAGCTGGGTGTCTATAGTTGCACTTGCTGTAATAAGGAATTTATTCAATATTTCAGAATCTCTGAACTACCACCAGCTCACCTTAGCAGTGGTGGCCTCTCCCCATTGCCCAAACCTACGTAAAGAAGTGCCCCAATCAGTGGCTCAATACCAACTTGGGCTGATCACACTCTACTACCTCCCTGATTTTCCCAAAGCAGCCCAAAGCAAAATCACTAAATTATTTGATGATGCTGAAGCCTGTCATGCATGTCACTAAACTAGCAGATTTTGACCCATCTGCTAAAATTACCTACCAAAATATATCCAATTTTGCCCAACTCCCCAATGCCCACATTCAAGCTGAACATCACAGCAGAATTCGTTGGAGCTGTCTCCCAAGCTGATCATGACTGAGGATGAGAACCATTTTATACCATCCTCCAACCACACTACGCTGATGTCCCAACGCCCTGGCTCTCTGCTTTAGTTTATTTCTAAAATTATAAAGATATTATTGTGGAGAATATGTCTGCAGAAAAGCTGCCTGACCTATCTCACCATCTGTCATGGTGGGTTAGTGTTTTTCACTCCCCGCCTGGTTGCAGGTTTTTTGGTTTGGTTTTTTGTTCTGTTCATCTTTTCATTCAGTTCTTTTGCTCTTTGAGTATTGGTAATACACATCCCCTGGTTGGCATACCTCAAATAAATTTTAAATGTTAAATGTTAAAAAATTTTAAATACAAAATCTATGAACTGTTACTGGGCCCTGGTGGCCAGGGAGTCCCAGGGGGCCCAGGGGGCTAGGGGGATCATGTCTGCTTGGAATACAGGTTGTCCAGGTATGCCAAGACTTCCAGCGGGTCCAGGCATCCTAGAAATTCTGGGAAGGTCAGGATATTATGGTTTCTGGGAGGCCCAGGTTCCCTTGGCATCCCCAGAGGATTGGAAGATTGGGTACTATCCAGTGTTTCCAAGTTATGATAATTAAATTCTTTTCTATACTTGATTTGATCCTTCATAAATTCTCTTAGGGTGTCAACCTAGGGTTCTATTTCCATATACTAATCCTTCTCTGATCTTGGAGAATGATTTCCAGATCACTAAGGTGGCTGGAGAGTTCAGAATAATATATCAGATCACCCCTTCATCAAGATGAATTAATTAAGGTTGCATATCATCCAGAATTTACCAGATTTCCAGTATAGCACTCAGATTTTCTCCACTAAAAAGCGGAAGCAGAGTTATATTATAAAAAGGTGAGTATGTATAGTTTCTGATAGATAAAGGTACTAGAGTAGTTCTTGATGGAATCCTACTACCAGAAATAAAAGGTATAAATTTGAAGATAAATTGGCACAAGTAGCACTCAGTATAGCCTACTATGACTTATCCAATGTTAATAGTTGCAATAGAGCATCGATTAATCATTGGAGTTAGCACAGTGAGTGCACATCTTTAATTTTCTCATTAACCTGGGACAAATGCGCTACTAATAATTAAGTTGGATAGAATCCAAGAAGCCTGAGATTTATAACTAGTAAGTCAGTGGCTGGGACAGTAAGGTCCACCACCATGGAAACTGATAGTTGAGGATTACGTGAAGCAGCAGAAGGTTCTCCTATATGTACATTAACTGCCCACTTACTGAGGTGAGGGGTTTCATGGTAGGAAGAAATTCTGAAGCAGAGTCACTATTGTTCATTGTGGTTATCAAGGTTCACTGGGGACCTTTGAAGGCCTGGCGAGGGGTATTACAAATTTGTTGGGATGTGGGGGATAAAATCCAACCAAGAAAATATTCAAAATACCTGAAGACCCTAGGCTAAGGATTTTTAGATATTGAATGATTAAGGGAAAGATTGTCCAAAATTGTCAAATATGCTTGAGTTTAGCTAAATATTAGTGGTATAAAAGGAAATTGTGTATGAACAGTAATCATCACCTTATTCAAAGGGAATAATTATAAATGTTGATATACCAATCCTTTGGGGGAAAATTTTCAGGTACTTCCAAGATAAGATCTTTATCCAATTCGTTCACTTTAATTTTGGTAGCCTCCTACAATCTTATCAAAGTGGAGGCCATCCAATCTTTTAGATCAGGGTTTGGACCCCAACAGCTGTGGTATTCAATCCTTTGGATCGGGGTCAAACCCCAACATCAGAAGTGATTGTTTCTCCAGATCAGGTATAAATCCCACCATCGGAGGTGACCGAATCTTCAGATTGGGCCGATATCAACACCCTGTTTTACACCTTTATATTTCCTCTTACCTTCAACAATAAAAAAGTATTCAAGGCAGGTCAACCGTGGGACAAATATACTACATTGAGATTTTTCCTAACCAGTACAGGTTGCAAACCTGTCTAAAACCTGCGCTAGAGTGGAAGCAGGGATTACCCTGCCATGCTAACCACCCCTACATTCAACAATAGCCACTTGTAAATCAGGTATGATACCTGTTTGCTACATAACCCTTTTCACCCCATGCAGTAACCAGCTCCCCAGCTGCCACTGGTTACACCTTTTTTACCTTTTTGATAAACCAACAGCATTAAAAAGGTGATACCCTTACCGACATTGGCCTCCAGATAGTACCGCGAATCCTTTTAATATCATAACCCTAATGCCTTTATACTGGACCATTCTATAGGCCGATAGGCCTGTGAAGTTAATTGTAGGGGTTTCACCAGATCAGCCGCTCCAACTTTTACGCTTAAGGGCTTAATCTATCTGTACGCGTTGGCCTGATTATTCTACTCTAAGCTTTGCCAACTTTAAAGCCTCGGACGCTTAAACCGGAGGCAGCTATTGTACAAACGGTATTGAAAGTTTGTACCGTGGGCTACAAAGGTATGGGCTCATCAGGGGTGTAACAAAACTTGCGTGAGATCAATATCGCTTAAGAGCTGGCCGCCTATACCGGTATACCTATCAATTTAGATGGTGGGATCTCTAATCAGGGTTAAAAATTTGTGCCGGTCCAGCAGTTGACGTATGGTATGTCCTTTATACGTTTGGTCAACTACCATGTTAAAAATAGTAAAAAAACATGACGTCACCATCTTGTTTAGAGGTTGCCCGGTTAGAGAAGCTACGTGTAAGGAAAGGCTATTGAAATCTCACCTCGAAACCAACCGTTAACTTTATATCATCAGATGCATTCAACAAAACGGTTGGGGAGTTCACCAAAACTTGGGACCGAATAAACGATAGCTTACAGCTCGACCAAACTCAGGTCCAAGTCATCGGGCAGCATAGGGTCGGTGTGGCTGAGATACGCGTCGATAGCATTCAGGGCATCGTCCGATACGCTCTCGGCGTCCGGGTGGGGGCGAAGGGATCGAAGTCGGGGCTGGTTTCGCCCTCGATCAGGGCGGCGATGCGCGCCTCGTAGTTGAGGGTCAGGGTGGCGGTGGTGGCCTTGAAGGTCCTGATGAACAGCTCGAGATCCTCGCGCTGCCTGGCCAGCTCGGCCAGCTTCCGCCGCAGGGAGCCCAGCTCGAGGCGCTTCGCCACCATCTCGCGGAGAAGGAGCTCCAGCATGCTGGGGATCTCGTCGGGCTCCAGCTCGTGCAGGAGCTTGAGGGCGGCGCGGTAGTTGCCCTCGCCAACCAGGTCATCGCGCACCTCGGGGTTGGGGGGCGCGATTCGCGTCTCGACCTTGAGCTCCAGGGCTTTAATCCGCGCCACCGTATAGTCCAGGTCGGCCTCGATCTCTTCGAGTTGCTCGTCATAAGTCTCCAGGAGCTCCTCGGCCTCGTCAGGGCTAGGGTGCTGCAGCAGCTGCTCGCGCTTGGCCTGGAATTCGGCTTGTTCGCTGAGGAGCTTATCTTTGTGCTCGATGAGCGAGCCGAGCGCCTGACGCGTGACTCGCCCGAGAAGAAACTGATCGACCTCCTGATCCAGAAGCTTCTTCTTGTATGCCGCGCGCAGGGTGGAAGCGTGCGCGTGAGAGGTATTATAATCCGGGTATTCCGATAAAGGGCGCCCCGGTTTAGCACGCGTGGGGGGTCGCGAGGCCGTTGGGGCGCGAGGCTTGCTCTTCAAGCGATTCAACTCCAGTTGCTGTTTCTTGATCGTCTCTTTGGCGCGTTGTAGCTCCTTCTCCCGTTCACCCTGGACATCTTGGTTAAATACGGAGGTGGCCTAATGGTAGATTAGATGAGCAAAAAGGAACCTACCTTGCGCGTGCTCGGTTGGAGGGCTTGGTCTCTTTCCCACCTGGCCTGAGCCAAAGCTACAGTTAGATCGTCAATTTGGGACTGAAGGAACTGAACGCGGAAGTTGGGGCCGTCCTCGGCGGGAGATGACGGCTGTGGGGTGGCGCCCAGGGACCTTGTTCGATTATCGATAGAGAGCTAGGAACAAATCAAATGATGGCTAGACGGAAATCTACCTTAACCATATCGGGTGGAATGCCGCGGCTGGGCGCAGGGGTCAGAAATAGGCTGTTTTCGGAGCGCACGCCGTCCATCTCCTTGAAGTCGGGCATCGTATTGATGCTTTGGGCGAGCTCCTCGAGCTCGGCCTCGAGTGCCTTGGAATCGATGTCAAGCCCAGTGAAATTGTTCTGAAAGTAGCTGCCAGTTTTGCGTTTAGAGATCAAGGGCTCAAGGCTCGGTCGGTTGGCGTACAGCGGCCTCGCGGGCCTTTTGGGCCGGAGCCTGTCGCTAAGCTGGGATTCCTTAAGTAGGCATTCGGCGGCCTCCACTCGCGACCTCAGTTCGGTCACCAGCTGGGCGTAGTTGGTGATGTCCTCAGCCGTGGGTAGGCCTTCGACAGCCTCGCCGGCGCGGTCCAGCAGCAACAGATCCCGCTCGGCCTGCACTCGCGTCAGCTCTTCGGTGAGTTCGGTGGCACGGGTGTGCAGATAAAGCTGCAGCTCCTTGTTCTCGGGCGGGTGGGCCGGCTCGCCCGACTGCAGCTGATGGCGCAAGCGAGTAAGCTCGGATTTGAGCCGAGCAATCTCCTCGATGGGATTCAGGAGGTCCTGATTGATCTGGACCCGGTTCTTGATGTTGCGGGCTCGGTTGGCGTACTTGAGCGTGTTGAGAGTCTCGAGGAAGTTAGCTTCGGCGGGCGAGATGCACGCGAGCATAAGCGTTTGGCTGTTCCCACCGATCGAGTCCTGCAAAAGACGCGTCAGTTTGGAGTTGCGGTACGGGATGTGCGAGCTGCGCCGGCTCTCGTCGCCTAGGGCACTGATGACGTTTCCGAGGGCGAGCAGGCCGGCGTTGATGGCTATGCCCTCTTTGGCCCGCCCCCCAATGGCGTTCGTCTTCTTTAGCCGCTCCGAGCCTGCAAGGTCAACAAAGTGAAATTTCGACGTGAGACTGCGCATGCTGGCGCTGTTGTCATCCTCGCCTTCAACTTCCTGCTTTAAAGAGAGAGAGAAGATGGCGTGCGAGCGCGAGGACGACAGATTCATATCGGTTGAGGCGGTTGTACGGCAGATGAGCCCTTTGTACAGGTGGTCGAGCAGTTCTTCGGGGCTATGAACCTCGATCTCCTTAACGCCCTTCCAATAGATACCCCCGTGTGGATCCTCACGAATAGTTGGACCACTAACCGCGTGATAAGAGGAGGGCCGGCTATTGTTCCCACTAGGCCGGTGATTGCTGGGATTTAGAAGGTCAAACAGTTCCTCGTTATAGAGCTCAAGAAACGTTATCAGCACCTGGGATTTGTAGTGGGGCGACCCTTCACGCCTTCGGGAGATCGTATCAAATAACGCCGAGGCGGCTCGAGAAATGATCCCTGCTTAGATAAGTTTGGGTTCGTCAAGATGAAAACCTTGGTTGGTTGGCGAATCCGAGTTCTCCACGCTGGTCCCCATGCTATACGTTTTCCCACTGCCCGTCTTTAAAGAATTAGCAGAGTTTCCCCGAACGGGATGCGCCACTCACCTGCCTACGATGAAAAGTTAAGCGTGGGTAAATAGTTACACGACCAAATAAACCTACCCATAAGCAAAGATCGTCGCGTTGAAACTAGACGCGGTTAGCACTCGACAATTCACCCCCATACCCGTCCATGAACTTCCCCATGAGGGGTTCGACACACGCCCCGTACATGGCCGCCTGCGACGTCTCGGGAGAGAACACGTAGTCAAAGGTGAAGGACCTCTCGGACCCCACTATGATCTGAGGGGTATCGGGGATCAGCGTGACACAGGTGCCGCTCCCCTCAAACTGCTCCTTGCCGCTGAGCGGCCGAACTCGCAGCGCCACCCTAAAATTTATTTTACCGGTAAACGTTAAAAGCCAGGTAGGTGCCAATCTTTGAATAAAAAGCCTAACCCCACAAAATTCTAAAATTGAAAGGCGCACCCTGAAATAAATACCAGATCAATTTTTTGGAGATGTGGAATCAAAAGATAATACCTATATCAGAGGTTGGTTTTGATATCAACAAGAAACCCGAAAACAAGTAACAACAACCCTTTACAGTTTAAACCCTAAAATATATTAAAACTAGTGGAATAAAAGCAAAAGTTATAGCCACCCCAATAGCCCCGATGCAAAAAAGTTTAACAGAAGGCTTCTAAGCCGGTGGGCTTTAGCTAAACCAACCCCCCAGCTTTAAATGATCAAACCGTACGGCAATAGATAAACGACGCTTCATACCAACCGTAAAACTGGAACTACTTGGAATGAAAAGTTGGAAAGCTGGAAAGTAACTTTAGATAGTTTATACCTTACGGGACAGGTATCCATTCCAAAAACCAAACGGGCTCGGCGTAGTTGTCAGTTGTTGCAAAGCGATAGGTATTTAGCAACCGCAAGTATGGTAAATTATAGCTTCAGGTGCAGGTGAGCTCTAAACGTTTGGGTTTGGTAAAGGGGTCTTATAACCGTAGATCGAAGGGTTCCCTTAATCTGAATTGGGAGTTATATGTTCATATTGTACCATAGGTTGGGAATAAGTGGCTCATGTCGACCAGCTCAACCTGATACCTTCCGTTTAAAATCGAGCTCAATCGAGCCAATTACCTACCGTAGACTTTCCATTGAAATTAGGTTTCCATCTGAGATCCTATGATAATATCGAGTCGGACCCAGAATTAAATTGCAAAAATATTAAAGGCTAGCTGTCAACCTGCGGTTTACTTACAGTAAAATTTTATATGATTTAATTTTATCTGAGTGGTACCTCTTCATTAAGCTAAATAGGATCCAACTTTTGATAAATAACCTGAATATGTAATTTATACTACTCTGAAGTTTATCACTATATAGGTAACGCTAACCACTATCTTAGATACTTAATATCTAAATTACTTATATAGTAAGTTTTTTACCATAGTCCCTAATCTCAAATCTTATTATCTTCTATACGTATCTTTTTTGCACCTGGTACCCAACCCAAAGGGGGAGCCACCACGTATCTTTATTTGCAACTGAGCCAAACAAGGGATTATCATAGATTAAAAAATTCCCAATCCAGCACCTCAGCTAACAGCCTAGGGAGCCATACCAGGTGCGGAAGCTTTGGGGAAACTTTTGTCCCTCACTTTAGCTGATGGACCATAGCAGACAACATCAGGGTAGAAGCATCTGCAACATATGGTATAAGGAGGTATAATTATGGGGTTTTCTCTGTTAATAAGGCTGGAGGTGTCCATTGCCTCAACCTATTGAGCAAGTTGATGCCCACTAAAGCGATCAGAGCTGGCACACAGGTGAACAACTTGATGCTCAGGTGGGTTTGGGATATATGGGGTCAAATAGTGAAGTTTTTTCATATTGATGCATGTGCAGCTCACACCAAAAGTGAGCTCCACAACTTCATATTTCACATCTTCATCAAAATTATAAGGAAATTTGGGACTGGAATACCCTCCCAGGGGGTTCCATCACCTTATGGAAGCTGATGGAGTATGGTGTTGGCAGGAGCATGTAAGGAGAGTGTCTATAACTCTCCTGTTTTCAGCATGGTAGTGCTTGGTGCACAGGGCCAATGCCAGGGAACTGGTTGATAGTACAAAAGTTATTAGAGCCCAGCAGAGAGTGCATGAGCTAGAGTAACTCAGGTAGAATAAGTTTATCTTTAGAAGTAGGAACCAAAAGGGAGCAACACGGTGCACAGAGGGGTAGGGTATAGCTGTCCTAAGTCAGAGGGAACCTGGGCAGCCCAACGGTGCACAGGTGGATAGCTTTAGCATTATTAAAATTAAATGGTTAACATTGCACAAGACCCCCTCAAAGAGGTTTGTGCACAGGAACATCCAAGGTAACATATATATAAAAACAGTGCACTAAATGGGGGGTTTATTGTAAGGGTGAAGTTGACCAATGGAGGAGATTGGTCTTAACATAATATATTTAAGGGATTTTGGGAAAACAATCAATAAAGGGAGTTGGGTCCAAGCCAAGGCGCTTCAATAAGCACATGCTTCCATCGGGCAATACACTATACTGGGTAATCAACCAACCTGGGTAATTGATTGTAGGAGTGGCCAACCTGAGTTTTAAATTTAAAAACTGAACAGGTTCTGAGACCCCATTCTTCTAGAAACTGAAGCAAACCATTTTTATTCATAACAGAGCTAGTTCATTTTAACGCTCCAGCTCTCATACAGGGCCAAACTTCACTTGCATCCATAGGACCAACTTGGGCATATTTTGCCTTCAACCAGCATTGGTCTATGGTACGCTTGAGGTCAGGGAGTCCTGCTAGCTTCACCTTCTTGGCCTCACTGCATGCAGCTTTGTCTCTCATGTTGGTCCTAAGGATGATGTCATTTTCTAACCATGACATAGCAGCGACAGCCTCCACCACCATCTTATTTAAATCTTTGTAGCTAGGGTACCCAGGTTTGGAGCAAAATCAGTGAGAGTGTGAATTATAAGGATTGATGAAAAATTCCTCTAAATTGAAATCTGGCTTAACATTGAATGGCTGTTTGGTATTGTCAATCCATTTGAGACAAACGAATGGATTTAGCTTAGCCAATGCTGCGCCAGCCACAGGAATTGGTATGGTGGCAGGGGCTGATTGGTTGCATACTGTCAATCACAGCTGCTCAGCTGAACCTGAAAAGGCTATCAACTCAAGTTCCATAACCTGATCAATTTTAGAAAATATTAAAATTTTAATTGGGTGCCACTTTGGAAGTGATGCCAGAATTCCCTGAGGTTGGGGGCAGAAGGATCAAGCCCATTTAAAAATTGAGACAAGGTGGCAGCCAGGGTGACACTGTAGGGGGAAGTGGTGGAGGCAGTGGAGGTAGAAACCATGGGGCACTTGCACTTTGAATGGTCAGTTTGAAGCACAAGGGACAGATCACATGGCCATTATTGATGGGTGCCCAAAAAGGGTAATCTGGGGTGGATCTGATCACCATGTGAGGTGGAATCATGAGGTGGGCATTACAATGAAATGGGTAAATCATTGCAAAGGCATGAAGCCCTGCCAAACAATCTTCCCCATTGGGAACTGTGAACTGCAGCATGGGGTCTGCACCATAAATGGCCAAACCCTCCATGATTTTGCAGTGGAGGCACATGGGGAAAGGTAGGAGGGCAACCTGGCAAACTGGACCACCAAAGTGGCCTCATCTGAGAGCTGCGTGCAAACAGTGGGATGGGGTATTTTAAAAAAAAGACAGCTTGGCAACTGCCACTGTATCAGCTTCATAACAAAAGCCAAGGCTGAAGTACCCCTTAAAGGGGCAGAGATCAATGAAACCAGCTGGTTTATAAACCGCTGTGGACATCTCAATGATGGCCGCACTTGCATATAGAAAAATTCCTATATTTGACCTGGAGGCCAAACCACAGATTGCTCCAAGGGAGCACCAAAGAGCTCCAGAGCACTGCCTGAGAGCTTACAAGATGGTGGGCCAAATCCTGAGGTGGGATATAACAGCTGATAGCATTTGGAGGGCTAGCAGAGACAGCCCAGATGCACTTCAGCACAGCCAAAAAATTCCAGAAGGCGGTATACTACTACCCATTCCAGGGCATCAGGCGTCAATTGCTTTGCCATTGGTAAGCTTTTGCTCAATTGAGAAGTTGATTTTTGTATTTTTTATAAAAATCTGAATTTGGCATCAGTTTAGTTATTAAAGCAAAAGAAAGCTTCTTCTATATGTATCCCTAAACTATGCCTACCCTTTTATTGTAAAAGCGCCCCTACCAAAAACCTTTTTCTACAATATACAAAAGGCTTATATAGTTAATCTTATAAGAACAATGCTATTTATAGTTAGGTCTAATTTTTAACCTCTTGCTTAACCATTACCTATAATTATATAAGTAAGCCCATGATTCCAATTTATACTTTTATTGGTCACAGCTCTAATTTTAATTCTCTTTCTTTAACCCTCACCTAAATATCTATATATATTTACAACTTTACACTCTTAGATTTAAGGCTCTAATACCAGTTATCTTACTAAAATGACTTTATCATAATATAATTTTCAAAATTTTATAATAAAGCCTCTCAAGTATCCCCTCCCCTAAAATATCACTTATTAGAATATAGGTGTCACTTATTATTATAACTTAACAAATTTGAGTCATCTTTCTGAACTCTCTTTAAATATTACTAAAACAAATAGTATTATCTAAAATTATATAGTTTTTATATTAAAACATAAATAAACATAATCATTACCAAAGATTACCTTTTTACAAAATATAAATATTTATATATAATTTAATAACTCTCATACCCATACTACTTTACTGTAAGTTTAAAAATCAACCCCTTCATCTATTTTGTGCCAAGTACCACTTTTAATCTAAGTAAGAATTACACTGTTGTAAGTCTAGAGGAGCACCACCTGCATCTCAGCAGGGAGGAACATCTATTTATAACCAAGAAGGAAGAAAAAAGCCTGCTCGCCCCAACACCAACTAGATCTATCTAACCCATGATTGTTGATGAGAGGTTGGTGACAGCTTGCCCCCTGAAGGTTGGCCCATTGCCCCCTCTTCACACCACCAAGGAATTTATGGAGAAGATCAAAGGGGTGTGTCAGGAGGTAGCGGTGTTCAAAGCTATGGCCAGTAGGAAGTTTGCAGCCTCAAACCCTGCAAAAAACATCCCCCATCTAGTTTTAGTCCCACTATTGCAAGTAAGTTGATATTAAATGATATCAAATTGTTAAAATCAACCTCAGATTTAAAATTTACCTCTGACCTTCCCCCTACTTCCAGTACAGGTGATCCCACCCCAACAGGTTTAGGCATGCTAAACCCATTCAATTCAAAATGGGACTTACCTTGCCTGCTCTAGCCTTAAGTGCCCTGTCAGCTTTTACTCAAATTGTCACTAGATCATGAGGTTAATCAACTGCAAAAAACCTTGATAAAGAATTTGATACTGATCTAGAAGGTTGGGCAAGATCCAATTATCATCAGTAGCCATTGAGTGTGTCAATCCACCATTATTCTATCACAGTGATATTCCCAGGTATTGATGTAACCTTTTCCTTATTCTCCACATACTGAGCTTATATGGCAGCAGCCACAACAGGTACATCTGTCACTTGAATTCCCCTTTTTCACTTCCTTTTAGTTTTATCTAAATAAAAATCCTAAAAGTGTTCCAATCTATAAATTAAATTAAGAAGTTTGTGGGGTTAGTTAGCAGCTATGATATCTAAGTCTAGGAGTTTATTGATAGTGTACATATTTTCCCTACTCTTCCTTGCATCAAACAGTATGAATGGCTGTACCCACAGTATTCTAGCTGTTTCTGTGGATGGTAAATCATTTTGAGTGGCAGTACAATTTTACTATTATCAGCAAGCTCCATGACAACTATAAGCAGCCCCTTAGCCCAGAAGGATGTCCTTGCTCATGTGGTAGATGAGCATTGGATTACAGCTTTCCTCCTTAAGGACTCTACCCTCCTGCAATAATCTATACCTCCTATACTTTAGAGAAGTATAGGGGACCTCTAGGTAGGCTTTCAAACTGAGGGGGCACCATCTGGATCCAGCAGTCCAATTGAGTCTAACTACCTTCTATAAATAGTAATCTTCCAGGTTATAACCTAAGCAGTATCAATCAAATATATCGACTTTAATTCTCTAAATCACAACTTGTTATTTTAGATTCCCCAATATAACTCATAAGCTATGTCAGATAACCCACACTCTGAAGGATCTGTGTGACACCAACCATTCCAATCTGAAACTTACCAATCTACCAGGTTCTTCAAACTCAAAACCTTAATTACTAAAAGTATCTTACTCCTGTAAGTTTAGAACCCCAATCTTTATGTTTAGACCATGGGAAGTTCCTCTACCAAAGCAAGAAGGGACCAAAGGCACCCATGGAGCCTCTAATGCAGCTGAGTGACATGGCATATGCGGTTAAAGAGTGGTGGGGCACTGCTCTGGCTTCCAAAGATCCCCCTTACTGTAAACCCTTTTTTGCTTCTTCCTATCATGGAGCATGCTGATAATAATAAGACTGGCCTAGAACGCAGGGTGAATGACCACCCAGAATACCAGCTAGAATACCTGTGATACAGCCAACCATATTGATTAATGAAACGGTAGTAGGTTAGCCAAAAGCACCAACCACAGATTCACAAAATTGTCAACCATTGTTACAAAAGTTTAGCGGACTTCAAAAATTCACATATAAAATTAGATTCCATCTAGGGATTATTTTTATTGGAACTTTTAAAGGATATAGAGAAATAAAGGAGTGGCAGTAGAACATGTCAGGGTCCACTGCCTTATAAGCTCACAAAACCAATTGGAGACCAAAATGATTGCATTACCAATTGGAAATAATTTTGCAATTCAATTGCACCAGATCAGCATCCAGAAATTCTATGATGTTGGATCGATCCCAGCCTGGTCAGCTGACTCACACTCAAATTTTGCCACTAACTTTCCCTACTAATGCAATTTCACTTGGTGATTGGTGTCACTTCATCTAGTGGGTGGCTGGGAGCACCCATAGTCAAGCTACATATGGCTCATCCCACTGAGTCAGGAAGGAATTTATTGTGCCCATATCTATTAGTGATAGGCCCACAATTACTGGTGACAAAGGACCATTGCAGATGGGATTCACAAGCTTAAAACAGATTCACTCTATTTACTCTCAATGGATTTCAATTCAACTACATCAGCGGAACTTGAACTGCTGGAGACAACCTTTTGATGGGGAGAATAGCTCCCAACCCCTGCTAGCAAAGGCCCCTGGCCCGCCACTTTCCCCATACACTCTGAATTCTCTGCACCAACTCATATGTGGTTGGCACAGGAGAGAATGACATGACCTTCAAGGTACACTAACACACCTCTCATCTACCACATGGGCTAAATCGCTCAGGGTGACAAGGGGGATAGCTGCCATCTTTTTCCACTTTTTGGACTGTGATGGAATACCTCCTGGATAAGCTACAGGGGTTGCTCCCCAAGACTTACGCTTTCCTTGTGGAAAAGATAAAAACGGATCTGTAGGGGGGTAGTTATTACCAGGGGCCACCAGAAGAGCACCCAGACTATTTTACCCCCATTCTGTCAACGTCCACCCCCTCAGGAACTAGAAAAATCTCCCTCAAAATTCGGAAAAGCCTTACTGATTCAGATAAACCAATTTAGTCAATAAACACAAGACTTCAGATCACAGGTCACTGATCCAAGTTGAGAACTTGTCCCCAAAATTTAATATAAGTTGACTTCTGAAATTAACTCCCAAGGAAACCAGTTACACTAATGCACGATCTAGGAATATATGCTCAAGTTTGAATAAATGAGGTACCTCTGCCACAGATCCAAAGGTTCCTTGTTAGAGCCTCTATGACCTCATACATAAGCTATCTGATAAAACCCCTTAACCCCAAGCGCTCGTCATATCTCCAACCAAAGGGGGCCAGAAAAGAGAGAGAATGTCAGCTGCTAAGTTGTGAGTCCTCCCAATTCCTTCCCCCCTATCAAGTATAAAAGACAACCGTCCTCTTAGGTCCTATTTTGTCAATCTATTCTTTACCTTAGTTTATAACAAAGTTCTAGTTTTTCCAAACTTCTCTCTGTGGACTTTGCCAGTTTACCACCTACCAAACTTCTCTCTTTGAGTCCCATTAACACGCCGTCATCAGCAAGCTGGGTTTGATGATCATTAGGCGGATACTCTGATCCATTGATCCAGCAGCTTGTTGTGAATTAGCCTAGGTCATAGAAGCTACACTCCCAAACTGTTTCTTCAATCAGCCATACCAGAAGCCCAACCTAATCTACCAGATCCAGTTCACTGACCCATTGCTGGTTTGTCTTGATCTGGACAACCAAGAGCCTCACAATACCTTGCTTGGTAAGGCCGTTGTCATCTGCCTGACTTGCCCCACTGACCATTACTGGTTTGCTGCGATCTGAATAAGACAAGGCCTCCCACCACGCCAATTTTGTTAAGCCGTTTGTAGGAAATTAATGCTCGTCCTTGCAACCTGAAGGATGAGCCCAGTTGACAGATCATGTGGAGCATCATTCCTTGAGCAACCCAAACTGATTTACATTAATAAATCAATCCACCGTTCCAATACTTTTTGTAACTTCATGCGGAAGTTCTTGACACCACAACAACCACAAGATGATCCCAAGCTCACCCCATATTTAGATCAAGCCGATTTAATTTTATTATGAACCAAATTATCATTTTTGTGGGTTAGCAACATCCAAAGAAACCTAGAGATTTTCATATATATTAAACAGAACTAGATGATTTTGGGACCATTATCTAAGGCCAGCAACCGCCAATCCAGGAGGAGAGGTAATCCTCCAAGCCTTTCCCACCTTTTATGGTTGCTCCAGAAAAACCCGCGGTTGCTCCATTATAGCCATTTGGTTTACTATGGGGCCTTATATACGTTACTTAACTTTTACTACTCTTACAGGAATCATAGGGAGTCCCTCCTACATGTTGTTAGGGCTGCTAAGCCAGTGGCATACTAAATCTTCCACTGGGTTATCACAAGCCCAGATTGGAAGCCCAGTATTACTTTACATAGAAAAATCCATAAAATAATGAACTAACTATAACCTCATTACTTTATGTCATCCTCCTTGGCTCAGGCGAAGCAGTTGCTTATTTTGATTACAATAAACCTGCATTTCCTCTGTAACCTAGTCTTCTTTTGTTGGCTCCTTGTTTCACTCTGCATGGCATGTAACCGGATATATTGTCACAGGGCAATGACCACCCAAAACTAGAAAATTAGGCTGCTTTTTCATTAAGCATGGTGGTAGTAGGGATTCCCCCTGTTCCCACACCAAAAGTTGCAAAAAGGTTCTTGGTGCCCTACAGAACTTCATGTGCGCTTTGCAGCTGGAGGTGATCAAAATCCTAATCCTATTGATGCCCAAAGACGTGTGGCTTTCCTGGATGCTTTAGAAGGGAGGGCCGCGTTGGGTTAGAGGAGTGTTACGTTCTTCTAACAAAATGGGGAATTATAATCCCTTATTAAATTAAGTATCTCCTGCAATACAAACACCTGAATCCAGATACTCCCGCCTCTTTTGCCTCTTCACCCTCTACCAAGGCGTCTCTGATTTGTTTTCTTCTGTAGAAGCCTCCACAACGTTAGTTACTTCAGTTAGGTTCCCTACTATCATTGCGGTGTCATACTTTAGAGTGGCCTTAGCACACCCACAGACAGCGATCCCTCATGGGATATTCTTCCAATATCCATGGAGGCAGTGTTTCACTTAATATTCAATTAAAGACACCTTTATGAAACCATACCCTCAGTGGCAGCCATGCCGTCCTCTTTGTCAGCAGGACTTTTTCGATCTATTCCATCTCAGTTGAATACATAAACCCCTATCTCTTTAGTGAATAAGGGTCCAGGTAAACGTTCTTCTTGAATTGCGGTGGTATTACCTTGCCCCCAGGGCACCCTGAAGATCAACAAAATACCAGTTGAGAATCCTTTTCTTCCTCTAGCAGAAGTGATCTAAAATATAAAGTTAGATACAGAAAATCCTACTCTAACGCCCACTAAATAGCCCAGGTGGAAGCTCACGCAGGGTATGATCAGGAAACTGATCTCCATGACGCCAACTTAGGTCTTACTACCATGAAGATTTCATCTGTATCAAAGGAGCACAAGGGTTCCTATGATTTGCTGAGCCCAGAGCCCTTCTCCGCCGCAATTGAGATAAAGAATTCATAGTTGTAGATTCCTCCAACCCCAGCATGACTTTTTACCAGGAGTACCTCATGGACGACCTCTTTGAGGTACTCAGCATAATACATGGGCTACTAAGGGTCCACTCATCATAACTGGTCTGGCTCCGCCTCTCTTCTGCTCTCTCACTTTCCACGACCAATAAAGTAGATCAAACTTACTTCTTGTTTCCTATTACCTTTAGAGTAGGAATGAATGAGGTTACAGTACAAGCATTCTTAGACAAAGGAGCAGCATTCAATTTCATGGATATAAGGGCTTCTCACTAACAAGATCTGGACCCTGTTCTATCCCCTTCTATACTGGGCGCATCCTCTGAATCAATGACCTTTCACGCTGTCCAGCGTACAATGCAGTTCTTTATCCATGAATTTTTCTTTTGCGACTGTTTTTTGCCAGTGCCTGACATATTGTACCAATGTTAGCATGGTTAGGATGGCGGCCTCTCCAACAAGTAACATCAATCTGGATCTTAACTCCTTGCAGTTTGTCAATAAGAGTTACAGTATGTATTCCCACTGATTGAAACTCTCACAACAGAGCCTCACTTTGCTCAGTATTCTCCCTCTATCTGTCTCCTTTGGACCTCCCCTGGGATTATCCCAATTTACTGGCCCAATATAAGGACGTCTTTGACTTAAATCTTTCAACATGATTACCACCACACTCTGAATATAACCTATCCTTCCAGCTGATAGTACATATTGTAAAAAATCAACTGTCCATTGTACTCACACACTGAGGAGTAAGAAAAAGCTCTGAGCATATAGTTTAATGACATGCTAGAAAGAGGGAGATTATAAAAAATCCTCCACAATTTTCTCACCTGTAGTCTTCACCCAGAAGGTTGATGGGACCTTATGGCCTTGTGAGGACTATGGCCATGTAATTAACGTGACAGTTCTGGATCCATACCCCTATTTCTAGAACAACCCATTTCCCACGCCATCACAAAATCTAAAGTTTTCTCAGAGCTTGACCTAGATAACGCCTTCACCAAGGTGAGATTCAAGGATAGTCAATAATGGCTCTAAGCCAACTGGAATAGGCATGGGATCTTTCAATTTAAGGAATGCTCTTTGGGGTAAAGAATGCCTTGGAAACCTTTCAACACCTAATAGATAGTGACTTTGGTGATCTACAGTTTACCTGTGCTGTTGCCTATATTGACAACATATTGATTCACTCCCCAACCCATGAACAGCATGCCAAGAATTTGGAGGCCGTGATGACAGCTCTTCACAAGGAAAGTCTCTTTGTTAAGCCTCCCAAGTGTAAATTCCCTTAGGAGGAAGTAACATTTTTGGGAATTTTAGTCCTTAAGAATGGATATTCTGTTCCTCCATGTAAGTTGGAGGCCATCCAGTCCTAGTCAACCACCAATACTCAAAAGCAACTATAAAGCTTTTTTCAGTACTTTAATTTTCTTAAAAAGTTCTCCTCAGCTCTTACCTTATTGGTAGGTTTACTACGCAGGTTCAGAATTTTTGTGATAAAGAGGTAACTAGCTTATGGAGACAACCAACCAGTCAAGTCTTCTTTATAATTAGTCCCAACCCCACTCAGGTATAGCCTAACAATGGCTTAAAAACCAAAAAGTGAATTTAACCCATCAACTCTTCAATTTAAAGTAAAGTTATGATAAGTATTTAAATTCTGGAATTGTAGCTTCTATTAAAAATGATAGGAGTTTTTATAGGGTGAGTGTAGCTCAACTTTTGAGCTGATTCAAGATAAAGTAATTAATCATCCTCCAAAATTAAATTCTTGGGGTTGACTTATGAACATAGCAGGTTCCAACGCCTTAGTCAACCCCCTGTAGGGCAACCTTTACAGATTGGTGACCATTTATTGGTATCATGAACCAATTGCCTATTTATATAGAGGCTGCATTGCCTAGGTTACTCCTACAAACTACCACCAGAAAAAGCATTAAAACGCTTTAGTAGTTTCAAAAAAGCCCCTAACTATTCGGCGTTCCAGCCCAAATGATTTACCATAATTATATGACTATCAGCTATTATGTCAGCATCAAATTACCTATTGTCAGGGATGTTCCCTAATAAGTCATTGATTGTAACCAATTATCAGATTTATATCCTTTGGTGAATTACAAGTAATTTTTTTGGCAACCTTTGCGAAGAAATAGACTGTTAACAATCTTCGTAAAGAATAATCTATATGCTGGAAATTAAATGTACCAAAATATAATAAAACTAAGATTAATCTAATCTGGTCTGGATAATGTGGTCATATATAATATTTTTAACACAAGCCAATCATCATGGCTTGTGATGCTTCTGAAGTTGCAGTTAGAGTCATTATTATAAGTGTTTGAAGGGACAGAGCATCAGATGGTGTACTTCTCAAGAAAATCAACTCCACAGAACATGCATGACAATTTATGATAAAGTTTGGCAGTGGTATTCTAGTCACTTGCTACCGGAGATATCTCCTCCAAAGGGAACAACATGAAATCACTGTATGCACCAACCACAAATACATAATGTACTATAACAAGCCCCAGAAGCAGGTTATTGCCAGGCAAGTATCTACATGGATTTTTGCAATTTTTACTTCAATTCTAAGTTTATAAAAGGGCCACTAAAAGTGCTTCCTGACATATTGAGTCTTAACCCTGTCATGTCTCCAGGTCCAGAGGGTGATCTATCTGATATCGCCACAGTGGTGCCCCCTCCATGATCCTCACCTTGGCTTTAGTCATATCATCATATCCTATTTTGACCCCAGAGACACCCATATGTAACCGCATTTTGGCAGGTCAATTATGTTGCCATGATGGAATAGAGTTGGTGGATGACCTGGAGACTAGGCTGCGTGAACAGCTTCTGCATATATTAAAAGATAGGATAATTTCCTTTTAAGCTAAAATCTGGATCTCACCTTCCTTGCGCACACAGGTTTTAAAGATCACTACGCCCCACCTGCAATAAGACATCCTGGTTCAAAGAAGTGTGCTGAACTAGTCAAAAGAACCTATAATTAGCCTGGGATCTCCAATGGCATCCCAAGTTGGGTAGCAAGCTGTATTACATGCGCTCATTCCAAAGCTGAATGTTCAGGGAAAAAGGTCTCCATATGCTTAAACAAGTTGAGGGCACCTGGACATATGTCTCAGTAGACTTCATCATGGAAAATTCCTATGTCTAAAGGGTTTAGTGCTGTAATGGTGATTGTATATAGGTTCACCAAGTTAGCGCTGCTTATTCCATGACATAAAACCAAAACATCAGCATAAACCGCAACCTCTTAATCATCCAATTGCTCTCCATGTTTGAATCCCATTGGATATTGTGAGTGATCGTGGCCCTTAATTTACAGCCATATTTTGCAACGCCTTATTGGGACTTCTCATCATCAATCCCTGCAGTTCTATGGCATATCACCAACAATAAGATGGGCAAACAGAGAAGGTTAGTCAAATTCAAGAACATTATTTACTTTGTTATTTCTCAGCCACCCAGGATACCTGTGTATGGAGCTTTCTCTAGCGCTTTTCTTATAATAACGCGCTTCATGCTTCCACTGGGGTTCCCCATTTTGGACTACTTTGGGGTACAATCCCTCTTTCTATATTAGGCCACACCTGACCTCCGTGATTCCTGTAGAGGAAGACCACATCACCCAAATTTGGGGCACCCAAAAGCATGTATAAGGACACTTTTCTAAAGACATGAAGATTTCAAGAAGTTTTACTGATAGAAAGCGGCTTACAGGTCAAAATGTCTCAGTAGGATCGCTTTTTATGCTTGAAACCCGCCACCTAAATATTAAGATCCCCTTACAGAAGTTGGCTATTAAGCACTCAGGGGCTTTTGAAGTGGAAAATGATTTGGGAAAAGGTGCATACCGCATCAAGCTTCCCGCCCATTGGAAACAACATAAATATTCCATATTTTTCTAATTATCCCTTTTTAAAGGAGAGTGACCCATTACCCCAGATTCTATTATTGTGGGGGACTCCCAAGGGAAGAAATTGAGGAGATACTGGCGTTAATGAAATCCAGGAGGTTTGTCCAGTAAGTTGTTGCATGGAAAGGCTACCATGCTATGAAAATAGTTGGGTAAGCGCGAAGGACTGTGAGAATTGTAAGGAGCTAGTGGCTGAGTTTCTTGAGTCACATACTGAGGCCCTCTATCCGATTAAGAAAACCTATGCTAATTTTGTCATTAAACTCCCCACCAGGCACAAGAACTACGCCCTGGTTCATGTACCAGGAGGAGAGATATATCCTGTTCAAAAGGAGAGTATAATGTAAGTCTGGTAACCTTACCTCTGGGGTTATACCGTGTGAAGTTCATTCACTAATGCAAGAAGGGATTAAAGGCACCTATAAAGCCTTTGGTGCAACTGGGTAACTTGGCCCATGTGGTTGATGAGTGGTGGGTTACTGCTCTGGACCCCAAAGATCCACCTACTATACCCATCTTTTCTTCTTCTTGCCTTGCAGAAAAAATAAAGGTGGTCTGTAGGGAGTTAATTCAAACCAGGGCCACTACCAGGTCCCCCAGACTCATCTTACTGCCAAACTATCATCCCCCACCCCTTAAGAAACTATGAAAAGCTGACCATACCTTGTAAAAGCCTTATTAACTTAGAAAAACCATATTTGGTCACTAATAAAGAGATTAGATCAAAATTCACTGATACAAGTTAAGCGTTTGTCCCAAAAAATATAAATTTAATTGACTCCAAAATTAGCTTTCAAAGGAACTAGTTTTTCCAAACGTGCTAATAAGAAAATTACTCAAGTTTGGATCATTTGAAGCACCCTGACGCAGATATGAAGGTTTCATTGTTAGAGCTTCTATGACCTCATACACAAGATATCTGATAAAGCCCCTCAACCTCAGGCCAATCTTCACAACCCCTATTAAGGAAGCCCAGAAAAGAGAGAGTGCGTCAGCAGCTCAGTTACAAGTCCTCCCCCCAACTTTCTTCCCCTTTACCAAGTATAAAAAACCGTCCCTACTAGGGGCACTTGTTAGTTCATTTTAGTTTTTATATTTTAAATTTCTAGTTATCAAACTTCTCTCTGCAGACTCCACCAGTTTACCAACTACCACAATCTCACTTTAGAATCCAACTAAACACGCCGCCATCAGCATTCTGGAAGTGATGATCTTTGAGTGGGCTCTCTGATTCATCAAACCAGAGGCTTGAAGAGCACTATTAAAGGTCTTCAGAAGTACCACTCCTAAACTGTTTCTTCAATTTTCCATACCAGAAGGCCAACCCAATATTCCAGAGCCAGTTCTCTGATCACCCACTGGTTTATCATAATATGGCCAGCCAAGAGCCTCACAACTCATTGCTTGGTAAGGCCATCATCATTTGCCTAACTTGCCCCACCACCCACCACTAGTTCAGCGTGATATGGATGAGACAAGGCCTTCCACCGTCCCAAATTAGATACGCTTTTTGTGGACAATTAACGCCTGTCCTTGCAACCTAGAGGGGTGCTCAATTGCCAGATCATTGGGAGCATCAATCCTTGGGGCAATTCATTATGATATACATTAATAAAAAATACGCCATTACAACACCCTTATGACTCTGCACAGAAGTTAAAGGCACCTCAACAGCTGCAAGATGATCCCCAAGCTCACTCCATATTGAAATCAACCTATTCAACATGATTTGCAAAGTTGATCATAATTTTTGCAGGTTAGCAACATCCAATGAACCTAGTGATTTCCATAAATATGAAACAGAATCAGATGATTCTGGAATCAAGCCAAAGGCCAGCAACCGCCAATCCAGGAGGAGCGGTCATCCTCTCAGCCTCTCCCGCCTTTGGGGGTTGCCCCAGCAAGAACCGCAGCTGTCCCCATTGCAGCCAAATGGGTTGCTATGGGAGCCTTTGGTATGTTGCTTAACTTTTAATATTCTCACAGGAATCATAGGCCGTCCTTTCTACAAATCAGGGCTGCTATGCCTCTGGCATTAGGGGTTTTCCATTGGGTTGTCACACATCCAGATTAGAAGACTAATATTACTTTAATTAGCAGCATCCATGACGACTCCTAGATCACCTTAATATTCAAATAGTACCTGGTTACAACACCCTACTATTTAGCAACTCAAAATGATATTGATCTCTAATAAAAAATCCTTGAAAATAATCTAAGAGATTGGACCTTTTAATTAATGATTATTTTTTTGAAATGCCTTACACTAGAATCACCAAGCACTTAATTTACTACACACAATCTTTAAGGGTGAAGACCCTCCTAAGGGCTTCTAATGGTTTACCAAGTATTTAACTTACTATGAATAATCCTTATTTTGCCATCACTGTTTTACCTGTTGTTGTTTTCAGACTTTGCCACAATTTTTCCATGTAACAATCTGAGAAACACTAAGTGACAAAATGAAATTATATAAACTATACTACCCATAATCATTGCTTGTCTCTATAATCTGCTGATTTGTTAACACACTAAGATGATCCCAATGTTTTCTAGCCATTTATCCCAATCTTACATGTTAATAGATTATCAATATTATACGCTCTGCTATTTTAACCAAAGGCATGTAACTGCAGATCCCTAAGGTATTATTACCATTCTTTCTTCTACTGCCCCTGCAGTTGCTTTACTAAATATTACAGCTGACCAATTACAGCCTATGACTTATTTTAGCAAATTTGATATGCTTTGCAATATTATCTTCTTCTGAGAACTTTAGGATTTACCTTTTTAGTATAATTTAAAATCGGTGCCCTTATAGTTATGAGCTATCCATTGAGTCCTGAAAAACCCAGACTGAAAGCCCAGCTATTCTTTATAAACCGCAAACATAACATTTCTAACCTGTCACTTATGAATTAACATAAATATTTTTAATTTTTTATTAAGCATTACCTTATTTTTTTTAAACTTTTTACATTACTTATTAATTTTTTAAGTAATTTAATTAAACTTTAGTTAATTTATAATTATATCAGTAACACAAAATTTCCATAATTATAGTCTATAAATAACAAAAAATATACTCAGTTGTTATTTAAAAATCCCAAAAATAGATAAACCCTAATGACCATACTTTTACATCCTATCATTTATGATAGATACTTGATTAAAATAATACTCTATCAATATTTCTTCCCCGTTGCAACCACTAATTGCAACTGATTTACCTAAGACTGATAAATTTGATAATTTAATTGTCATAGAATGAACTGAAATCGTATGCATAATACAGCTTTGGAAACAGTGGTGAAGGGCACAGGGCTGATAACTACACCACTCAAGGGTAAAAAAACGCCAAGGTGAAAACGGTAGGCAGGCGTACACCAAAAACCCTAGTGGCTCCCCTGCTTGGTTTGTTAGGTTTACTTTAGGAATTTAACAGCTATTAAATCCCCCACTCTCAACCAATATCATTGGTTGAGCACGGGCTTTAACTTTTCTTGGTGATATATAAGGTGAAACTATGAAATAAAAATCGGCAAATTATAACTTAAATTGTTTCCACATGATGTGTACATTATGCTCTATACTCTCCACCATGGGTGTTTTGACCTTGGATTCAAAACAGCAGAAGAAGCTAATGCCGCTGCACAGGCGTGCATGATGATCAGCCTCCCAGCGGGAAGTCAGCAGGTGAATAAGACTAAATGCACATGCAGACCAAATCTAAACACGTGTTTTTTATTTGACTATTTCCAAATGAATGTGGCCCATACGCCTATAGAGCAACACCTCTTTAAAGGTTTGAAGAACTACAAAAACATAAGAAAGTTTGAAATGTAAAAATTCCCACTAATGCTTATCCTTAGTATTAGGAAGGCCATTGCAGTAATTTCCCCAAACCTGGACGTGGTGAATTATTACACCAAAAGTCCCTCGCTTAGCCACACTCACTAATGACAGAAAACAAACAAGAATATTCTGGGCTTAAGTGGATACAGCACCATATCTTAAACCACTGCTTGTCTTTTGGACACAAAGTCCATGCGTTTACAGTGAAAGAAGGCATTAAAGAAATAGCAGTTTGTGATGAAACAATGGATTAAGACCACGCCAAATATGGTAAGATTTTTGACACTTCAATGTTATTCCCATGAGGTTCCTTTAGTAAATAAATACCTATTGAACCAATCACTCTGAAAGAATGTAAATTGTCCAAGCAGGCCAGGAAGGCCATGGCTAAAGCAAAGGCCTTAGTAGAGACCTCCATTACGCCTGATCAGATTCAGGTTGGTATGGCAGATATAGAGACTATGACCTAATCAGAAGCATCTGCTAAACAAAATCAAACCAACCGCATACTTTAGAAAAATCTGATCTGGGTGCTGCCTTGCAACAACCAGGGCTTTTCACATCCTTACATGTGAGCTGCACTCTGAGTGTGACCAATTTTCCTTAATTAAATTCCTCTTGTTTCCAATAATTAAACCTGTGGTTCACTGCAGATGCTTTATAATAATAAATTAAATGCTCACAAAAATAAAACACCCAAGCCATCAGACTTGAAGTGCGTTGACTACAGTTCCATCCCTGTGCACCAATTTGGTACTCACAGTAAAGATTCATCGGTGCCCAAGGAGAGAGAAGGGGTAGGGCGGGGCCCTCCAAATCACTCCTGAGGCTCGCTGGGCATCTCAATTAAGCTCAGGATGTTGAACATTGTGGATCTTAAGGCCTTACCATCCTGGGACAAAAAATTGAGTTTCCTATAAGATAATCCTTGTGGACATTCTTGCATTACAGGAAAATTACTGTTTGCAAGGGGAAGAGGGAGCTAGGAAAACATGCTCCTCCACATACTTTTCTTTTGGTTGCAGCACTGTGGGGTGCTAGTATGGGCGAACCACAATTTAAATCCATATAAAAGAATTCTTTCTTGCACGGCTGCATACTGGCTGTTACTTTCTATTGGTTTGATGAGGTGAACATTATTTCCAGAATTTATGCTTTGGCCTGTGCGCAGGAGCATTGTGAATTTTTTTAACTTGATCTACTTCCCTTCCCGCTACCACTTTTGTTGTTGAGGACATGAACTTATGGGTGAACACAGCCACCAATTGGCGGCCTTCTATGGTAGAAGCCCCTATAGTAACACGTTGAACTTTACTTCCTGAAGGCTACCCTGGGCCTCTATGGCACCATTCCCAAACACTGTCACTTCTTCCTAATATGACTTGTCCTCATTTACACAATGTTCATTTGCTGTCTATGTTATGAATAAACCTCATCCTTGCACCATTAGTTTTTTGCTCTCGAAATTTGCACTTTAAAATTACTAAAATTGATTTCTCTGACCACAGAATAGTTTTGGTGTCTTTTACTCCATCGTGCAAAGTGGCACAGGCACCTCAATGGAGTAAGCTTTGCATTGACAGTCTCACATTACCTGAGTTCTCTAACTGGGTTGAAAGTGCAACTTTAGCACAGGAGTTTATGAATCCCTTCTGTGCCGGCCCTCTCGCCACATGATCTGCATTTTAGTCACACACAGTTTCCCAGACTTGCCACATATTGTCACGGCGCTCCTGTGCTACCTCAGCAGTCATTAAGCACACTTTATTGTAAGTGGATCACCCGTAAAGCAATGTCTCTTCTGCAGGATACAGCACTGCATGGTGCTGCAAGTGGGCTGAGGTGTCTGTATACTTGAATTCACTATTAAGAGAACACCAAAACTGCATTAGTGTTCAGTACAAAACCAAAAATAATATGGCGGGTGAAAGTGTTCTGCCTATTTCTTCCTTTGGGGTTTCTCTCCTAAACAAAGCATGGTCTGTGTCTAGGTTTTGCAGATGGATAATTTCATCGCAGATACACTGGAAGAAGTGTCTGCCAAAATTTCATGAGTTTTACTTCAAGTTGTAGAGGTCTGACCTTGTTGTGCCTGCCAAAATTGACTCTTTCCTCGATCATTCACATTTCCATACCATTAGCTGACACCCAAACTTAATCAAATTAATATCACAAGACAAACTCTGGCTTGCTGTTCATCTTGCGCCACACATGAAATGCCCAAGCACTGATGGGATTTCTTATGAATTTTATAATAAATTATTTTCTATAGCATATGTACCTACTTACAACATCTATGAATAGATATCAGTTGGAGACATGTCTCCTTCTTGGTGGCCAAGATGCATAAATGTACTTTGTTAAAAAAGAGTGATAGGCTGGATTTAGCAAATTGTCTCCCTTTCTTGTAACGGTCAAAAAACTCCAAGTTTCAAATTACATCTTGCTTTTAGTTTAAGCCAGTCTTTGACATTGAAAGACTATCCAATGCAAGGTTAGACTCTCAAGGTAAGTATTAGTGCCTCCTGCAACTAACCAATTAAACCTCTAAATTTGTGACACTTGAAGAGAGAATAAAGACATAATATGTAATTTAGGTGTAAAACTTTGTTATTGTCCTCGTTTTAATTATTATTAAATAAAAACCCACTTCTTAGAAGATCCCAATAACCAGGCGCCATGTGCGCACCAAGTGAAAGACAGGATAGTCAGGGGAGATCAAGCCACAAAAACCCATGTTTTTGTTCACATGACAAAAACCTGATTCGTTGCGGCCCACCATGAGACAAGGTAAGGGTGGACTTAAAGGCACAGGAATAACCCAGCTCGGGGTGAAAACTCCAGAGAAAGTATTCCAAATGAAGTTCAGAATTGTGTGGACTTGAATTTTAAGGTCGCCCTTCCATAGAGCCTCTCCTACACCATTATTTAATCTCTTGTGAGTCTAAAGAATAGCTCAGTCTGAGGCACAGCCCAGCGCCCAAACATGACCAAACATCAAAATATTTAAAATGATTTGACTTGGGATTCAAAATACAAACCTGAGTTGCAATGCAATGATCAGTTTAATCCTGTTAATTGAATATCCTTTTTACTAACACTGATAACAAACTCCCTACAAAAATTATGGCTAAGCGCCTTGGGAAAGTTTCTTTTGAATTAATAACCCTTACAAAATTTGGATTTATTCTAAGAAAATTCCTAAAGGATAACATCCACGCAGTAGCAAACGTCTGTCAATCCCCTGATACTGTTGCGCTTTTTATTCTGGGATCAACAATATCCTATGACCGTGTTAACAGGACTTATCTTAGGGCTTGCCTCCACAAATTTCAGCTTAAAACTCTTTCCATCAACTGGGTAATGCTGCTTACTGTATCAACCACAACGGCAGTACATGGTTCAGATTTCCTGAATGATTTGGTTTGCCCTCAAAGGGGTTTCCGTTAGGATGACCATTAAGCCCTCTTTTGTACAACTTTATCCTTGATCCACTCCTCTGCAATTTAAATGCCCATCTTGCTGACATTCATGTGAAAGGCCAGGCACAAGTCATGATACTGAAATTATCAGATGATTATGTGGTTGGTTTTTTAATACCACGATGCTAGCATCCTTGAGTCTAACATTCAGGAGTACTCCAAGGGTAGTAATGCAGCCCTCAAAGCCAATAAGACCAAGATAATCTTTCTTGGCAAATATTAAACTTGATGGACAAATGCCACATCTGGTCAGAAGAATACATCATCTTTAAGGTCCCTTATTAATTTACCTGGAGGATTATCACATATCGCCCTCTTTTTCTTCAATGTGCTTTCAGGCCTGCTATGGGTCTACTACGCAACTTGAAAGTATGGCTGGAGTCAGGAGGATATGCCATTACATGGTGAAAACCACATTCTAAACAAAATAATCAAGCATATCGCTTCCCTCAGGGGACAGCAAACTATCCTGACGGTCAGGGTAGTGGTTTTCAACTCATTAATTTTATCAATCGTTTGTTTTGCTGTGCATACTATTGCTTTTTCTAATCCTCCTTTGCAACACTCTATGCTCTCATCTAAGGGTGGCTATCTCTAGGCCGCCCTCCCCCTGTGCATCTTGACGTCTTTTTGGCCCACATCACAGTGGAGGTATGGGACTTAATGACTATGTGGACCATAATTCAGATACAATTTACTCTCATTTTGCCTAAGTAACTAACCTCACGCTCTCTACCCAACAAAGGTCTCGTGCACAATGGTCCAATTTTTCATTCTATTCACCTTTGCAATCCAGACCACTCTGATTCTCTATCACCTATCTGGATTCTCACCCCTCTGCTGCAGGTCCTTGCAGGGCCCATGTCCACTTCGAGTAGATACTACTGACCATTAAGAGAACATAATAGAAGATGCACTTCAGCGGCCACACTTCCTAGAGGGAGATCTGCTCCCTTTTACACCCAAAGAAGTTTTTAAACAAGTTGTTTTGAACAACATGATACCTCGCCATTCAAATACCATTTCCCATCTTGAATATCTTGACATGCTGGACATCCCTTACTCTTTGGACACCCAAAGGCCATTTGAGGTATGCTTACCATCCTTTATTACATGCTAGGGTTCACAATCATGTATGGAGATTCCTGAAGAGGGTGCACCACACTGCTGAGCGGCCCAACACCTCTCAATCTTCATGTTTAGTTTGCAGACAATATGGGTCACTAGTCCAACATCTGAAAATTTGTCCGCTGACTCAGGCAATCTGCCATGAAGTTTTCATCTCTTCTGCCAGGATAAAGAACAGGCTTTCAGCCTGTTTAAAAACATCTTTATTTTTACCATGAGATACCTCATTACTCTTTCTCTTCATGCCCTAATTATAGCAATTACTTTGTGGACAATACATAACATTATTCTGGACGTTTTTTCTGGCATTATACCCACCCTTTGTAAAGCTGTCCGTTGCTTCCACTCCTACCTAATGGACCACTTCCAAGCCTGGTTGTTTGCCCTCTGCCATCAAGCCAACGCTGATTGGTTTCCTCTTGTTACCTATTTAGTTTATAGTTAAAGACCTTTTTCATTTATGTTCTGTAATGGAGTAAACCTTCACTGAAACCTCCTCTCTTCTTAACACTGGCATTCCTGCTGGTAACAGGAGATAGCTCTGAATCCTTTGGAGTGGATAATTAGCCTTTGCCTTGTGTTTCTGTCTTTCTTTACCAGAAGTGCCTGTCCCCTTTCAGCCTCCCCCTAAAATTAATTTTAAAAATTAAAAATTAAAAATTAATTTTGTTTTTAGGTTGAAATTTAAAGTAAAGAAAGATTAAATTATACTTGATCAGTCATGACTCAATTCTATAAATTTTCTTCATTCAATTTATTATATATAGATAACAATGGTTAATAATTTTATCTTTATCATCTCATATTGGATTATAATACTAAAAACTCTTATCAATATTATCTTTTTTATAATCTAGATATCTATTTTTATCTATTAATGAAATCATTCCCATACTCCTTTCCTGTAAGCACTGAAAATAAACTACTCCATCTAGATTGCACCAAATATCCCTTTAGGTCTAAAAAGTCCCAATTCTCTATTCAGTCCCTTAGACCAATATTTTTCTTGCTCATGTGGTGGATGATCATTATTTACTGCTTTCCCCCTTAGGGCTCAACTCCTAAATTCATAAGTTTAACTCACTCCCAGATTTCCATAAATAATCAAATGGTAACTGTTTGATTAACCCTCTAATTAAGAAAGTAATTTGACATAAAATTTATATTATTAGACAATTGCTTGAAAAAATCCAAGAGCTCGAACTTTCCTACATGATATAATCTGTTTGAAACCCCTACCCTGGAATCAACAAGTATTTATTTTCCACCCACACTCTCAGAAGGGTTTCAGTCCCTCCTAGGGACTGATAATGGTTTATAAAATATTTACCTTTCTTTAAATAAACCTTATTTTCCATTACTGCTTTACCTGTTGCTTGCAGACTCTGCCACAAGATGTCCATGTTTTAATCTGAGAAACAACTAAGTGATAAATGAAATTCTACAATCTATTCTACCCACAATACATGTTTGTCCCTGTAATCTGCTGATTTGTCAAGACAATGAGATGATCCCAATGTTGTCCAGCATTTTGACCCAACTTACATGTCCAATGGATCATCACATTATAAATTTGTAGTTCCAATCAAAGGCATGCAACTTCAAATCCTTGAGGTGTTAGTATCCTCCTTACCTCTACTGCCCTTGCAGTTGCCCATATCAAAGATTGCAGTTGCCTAATTACAGCTATTTGATTTTTTATAGGGACATCTGATGGGTTTTTGATATACCACCTTATTCAGAAATGTTATACGTTTCATTTTTGAACAAAAATAAATTCAGTGCCCTTGTATTACTGGGCTATCCACTGGATCCTAACTCATCATATTGGAAGCTCAATTACTCTTTATCAAATGCTTTTATACCATTTTTTAACCTAACGCTTGTAAATGAATAGTTAAATTTAATAATCATACTAGTATCATTGTTAGCTCTATTTTTAGAAACTCACAATCAACCACTTACTATATAAAGTAATTGACTAAATATAATTAAGCTATAATTAGCAAAGTTAAGCATAATAGAGAAAAATTCTTACTAACTAGCTAATATTGTTGTAGTCTAATTATATACGATTGCATAGTTTAGGCACTCATGCCCATACTTCTTTCTAATCTGTCACTTTGACTATATATTTTCTCAAATTGTTTTTTACAGTAATGCCTTTATTTTATAAACTTCCTCTTTCAACCCTCACCTAAAGTGAGTATAGGTAATAACTAAGTACTTTTTTATAGCATGGACATATTAATTATAAACCCTATTTCAAACTCTTAACTAATGTTAAGTGTTCAAAGAATTTGTTTGTATAGCTTTAATAAATTACCCATTTTCATTACCCTCAATCTATTATGTTGTTTTAGCATACAGCATTATTTCTGGGTTTTGCTATGGTACTACATTCAAGAACTATAAAAAATATGATCAAAGTAATCTATCTTAGCTTTAATATATGTTGGGATTCTAAAGCCCAAAAACATATAAAAGAGCAATCAGAAGTTAATAAAAGAAGCTTATCTGATGAGCGTTTTAAGATTTATTAATAAAATTATTATCAGATGAATCTTAAGATTTTATTAAAATAAACATATCATTTTAGTCCTTCAGCTTTTTAGATAAAATTTTGCAAATATAAGCTGGATGAATGATTATCAGTTTCACTAAAATAGATTACAATATATTTTTTTAAACTCAAATGCTAATTAGATCTAAAATTCTCAGGTTTTGATTCAGTGGATATTTAATCTTATAAACTAATTCATTTAACAAATACCTTAATAACTCAAAAATGTAATTTTTTTATTTTAATTTTGGATAAGCTAATTCGATTAAGCCATTTTATTTATTTAAATAAAAAAATATGTAATAATGCACTAGTATTGTTCAAATGATAATATCAACTCTGGAATAGTGACCTCATGTATGCTCTACTAAAACCATCCATAAATTTTATAATATTTCCAGGGTATCAAATGTTTAACTAATGGACATGTGAATTTTCAACCACATGGCATAAAACCACCATGAATATTTAATGTATTACAGACTTGATATCTATTTTAATTTAGGAGTTCTAAGTAATTAATATTATAAACATCATCAAATTATTTTATTGTAAAAATACCATTTCTTATATTCTCAACTTCACCTAAATTTATTCTTTCCATTGATACTAGAATATTTTAGACTTTGGCTATTATAAAATACCTATTGTTGTATCTTGTGAATAGAACACTAAGCAAGCTAACAACTCAAGTGAAATAATAACACAGGTGGATATTTATCTATAGGTTTAGGCAGTAATTAAGCTAACAAACTGATTAAATGAATAATAAACCACTTAATAATAGTAATATCACCCTTGGTTTTAACATTAAATTGATGATTATTTAGTACCAGATATTATACTTAATATATTTTAACATTTATATTGGTATTTGGACATCAATAGACTTAAGAAGTAATTGAAGCTATAGAACAAACTATATAAATACTAAAATGTTGCTGAAATAAATTCAATGTCAAGCTGCTTTGAAACAATATTACTATTTATGGTTATTTATATTTGAAAAT
This sequence comes from Massospora cicadina, assembly GCA_022478985.1. Lineage (NCBI taxonomy): Eukaryota > Fungi > Entomophthoromycota > Entomophthoromycetes > Entomophthorales > Entomophthoraceae > Massospora > Massospora cicadina. The sequence continues at coordinate 54,617 of JAKSZP010002786.1, read as the reverse complement.
TTAAGTTATTCATTTTAAGTTTTTACTGGTAATGGCCATCAATAGGGTTAAAAAAGTAATGTAGGCTAATAGAATTAACCAAATAACTATAAAACTTCATACTGAAATTATACCAATATCACCTGTGCTTTGATACATTATTACTATTTAGGCTTACTTTATATCAAATGATTTATTAAATTATCTAGATTTTATTGGTAGATAGCCCGTGAAAGGGGTAAAAAGTAGGTATACCTATAATTTGATTAAATTAATACTAAACCTCTTGAATAAATGTAATAATACTCATGAATCAAACAAGATTTAATAATTATTTAAGACCATATGATATTAATTAATTTAGCTTCATTTTTGAATAAATATAAAGCTATTTATAAGTTTAGAGAAGTAAATGAACTCATTGTATTAGCTAAATAAAAATACATCTAAAAAACCTTTTAATCCATCAAATCATCCAAGTAACACCAATTATTTGATAACATTGAATGTATGGTTTAATGTCCTGATAACCAAACTGCTAGCCGAAATGATGAGATGCAGTATGATGCTGTATAAAAATCCACCAATCATTGCAAAAATAACCCAAAAAGTTGTAAAGATGATACTAAAATAATTTTATGCAAAATATTACAATATTTTCACCATAAATGATTTTGAAACTTCTTTAAACCCAAACGACTTTTTATATATGTTTAAATTAATACCTAATATCAGACTGTAAAAAGATCAGATTTGAGCCGATTAAATAAACTATATTACTGAACTCATTTAATAACTTAAACAAGAAGCTACCAAGTTTGCCATGCCTTCCTATAAAATACAGTCATTATAAGTTTAGTAGCCTTCACTTATGCTTTAAACTAATAATCTCTCTTAGAAAAAATAAACCTGGTAGTAAACTTTGAAAAGGTAAAGAAAAATTACCAATTAAACCACTATTAACCTTTGAGTGTCAGGGCTAAGATTTTTTAGACTTTTAAGTATAATCTATAAGGCTATTGGCTAAGGTTTTGAGGTCAGTATAAAGTCAATAATCCTTTCTAAAAACGATCTTGACCAGAGGTATGACAAATAGAGATCAAGGTACTTCCATTTTTATGTAGAAAATCACCAGCTAAAGTGCTACCCATAAAGAAGTTTATTAATCCAATAGAAGATTTGAAGACTTGTGGATTACTCCTTATTAACAAGCCTAAATTTATTTTAATCAACTTAATTATATCCCAATTCTAGCAAAACATTAAATTATAATATGATGCCTTAGAGTCTTGGTTACCATAACCTTTGTTTAGCTAAACAAATTTACCAAAAAAACTTTGTAGATTTTAGAAAATATCTTTAAAACTAACTAAAGCATATTTTGGATATTACATATGAGGGCCATTCTCACCCTATAGTAGGGCTAAACAAATTTACCAAAAAAACTTTGTAGATTTTAGAAAATATCTATAAAACTAACTAAAGCATATTTTGGATATTACATATGAGGGCCATTCTCACCCTATAGTAGGCTTGACCTTTCATCAAAATATGAGGTTTATTTTAGCTTGGGAAACATTAAAAAGTACTTAAATGAGAATATAAATATCATTAGTCTCAGAGGGACTCTGCTATTGTGTTGGATGGCAAAAAAAGTTTATATGATTTAAAGCTCAATATGTCCCAATTGACAAGAATGTTAATATTAGTAAGCTTATAAAAATTTCAGTTTGGTTGTTTGGATAGATTGATATAGGTATAGTCTATATATTTAATTTATTTGAGGCAAGACAACCAGGGGATGGACATTACCAAAATAGAGAAAAATTATCAATATGAAACCTGAGCAGGGCCAACTCCATCATAGAAAGTTTTTCAACCTCTAGATTGGGACTCAGGTTTTTCTGGCTACATCATGGATAAGGTTTCCGTGTTATTAGACCTACTAACCACCAATAGCTTCCTTTGGCTAGCACCTCAATTGATGTGAAAAGGGCGGGAATCAAACCTGCAACCTTCAGGTTGGTAGTCATATGCCCTACCAACTTGCCTTCCACCCGCAATATAGTTTATATGATTTCAAGTAAAAAGTTCTTTAATATGAAAAGATTAATTATGTTTATATTTTGAAATTAGAAATATTACAATCATGCCTAAACACCTAACTTTAAACCCTAATAATAATTATATCTTTATAAGTGAGCTTGAAATATTTTCAAGCATCATTGGTACCTTAGTAATTTTCATCTAAAGCCAAAAGCTAATGGTAAACTCCAAATGCTTAAAAATTTTCTATAATAAAGATTTTGGCATTTAGTACATGTTTATTTGTAATAATCAATAATATAAATTTAATATTTTTTCTTTACTGACCTTAGTGATAACAGTATAGGCATAAGAAAACCTAGAAGCGGTCTAAACTGAATTCATCCAGCCATAAACTCATACAAAGAGATGATTTCAAGCTCTAGTACATGAAGATGAAGCAGTTGTTATTAAATTAGTACTTGTTTGAAATTCTCACTCTTTATTTTAGCTTTTGTATACTTCTAAATGTCACCATGTACCTTTAAGGTTTAAAGGCTAAACTAGGGTAAGCTTACTGTAAGACTAGAAACCTATATCACAAACTAAAATCTTAGATAGTCTATTACTAGTACATACCTTCACTAAACCTTAGTTGTCATGCTTGTGTCAATTATCATGAAAGCAGTTGATTAGTAGTGGGTTGAGCTTACTATATTGGTGCTTTAGGATTTAGTGGCATGCCCAAAGCTAGGGACACAGCTATTATAAGAAACTTTATGAAGAAGTTTTAGAATATATGCTAGTTAGATGCAAGATTTAAGATATACAAAAGGCTCCAAACAGTAGCTAAATAGTTGGATTAGATGCAATTCTGGGCCTTTATGTGGTAACCTAGGGGTGTAGGATAGTGAGGATAATTTTCTCAAGGTTTTTGTGGTTGTGGTCCTAGAATCAGTTAAAATGTTGGGCGTGGTTGACGTTGATCTAGTAGATCAATGGGTAAGTGTTTAGTATTCCCATCTGAGATCAACAGCATGTGTTTATAAACTGATGCCATAACAATCAATACCGCGCTTTGAGTTTTATGGAAGTTTTGGGGTATTTAAATTGTTGGATGTTAGGGGAGGATACCCAGTGGTAGAATAGAAACCTCTACCGCTGCATCCCCAAGTTTGATTCTAGTAGAGGAACTTTGGGTAGGGGATGACTATGACTGTGTTGGCGTTGTGCACCAATTCCCTGAACCAAGATAGCAAATAGCAAAGGCAGTCCATGGAGTTCCTGGCCTATCATATGCTGCGCATGGAGGCTTTCCAGATTTTATCCTCCTTTCCCAATCATTTGATTTCCCCTCAATAAGTACGGTATTGTCCCCAGGTCAGCCCACCTCAAATAAAATTTAAAATAAATTGTTGGATGTTAGGAGAGGTATGGCATCTTCAGTTTCAACAAGGGTGGGTGTCATTGAGATAAGATAATCTGGGTGGTGGGGTTGGAGCAGGGGGTTTGATGAGAAATATGGGTTAAAAAATTCACGCCAAGCACAAAATAAAGAATTTTATAAGAGGAGCAAATCTCTAATGAACCCTGAAATATTAAATTATTGCAACCATCATCTGCTATCAGAGTTAAAACTAGCAAAATAATGAACTGGCAACTGGCCTACATTAGGGATGATGACTTCTCAAAAGTTGGGGCTTTTTGAAAGAAATCCCAGAACCAGACTCTGCAAGATAAGATGTTAGTAGGCAAAATAATTTAAACTGGGTATACTTTTTAAAACCAATATGAAAATTAGATTAGATTCAGATTGAGAAAAAGTTTTCCAAACCCCTCTATATCATAAAAGCTTGACAACACTAACGTTTGTGTTATTATGCTAGATCTGCAGTAGAGCCAGGATGTAGAAATCTTATGAAGTCAGATCAGGTGAATTGCCATATGAGACATTTATATTTTTGCATTTTTCATATAAATTAAAAAGTTAATTGGCACCCTGAGGCTTGATAATATTCCCTGGAAAATACCTCCTTTTTGTTAACCCACATATTTTATCTGAGATGAGTGAGGACTAAATATGGATTGAAAGAGTAAGGTCCTTAAGGGAAGGCAGTTACCCAGTGCTCATCTAGAAATTTTGCTAAATTGCACTTGGTGGTTAAGAAGCGGGCCTAAGGCTTAGGACCTTTCCTAATCCTGATATGGACTACTGCAAAATCTATGCAGAGAGTTTGGGCTGCAGGATGGTATTATTTTTTGTTTTAGGACAAGGGATACCCCACCCCTAGGGTCCTGTACTAATGCATTCTTGTTGTGCTTCCTTATTAAACTGTTTCTAATGCTGTAATAACTTTTTTGAAGGGTTTGGCTCTAGGATGATTATTGCAGAATTACTCAATGAGGTCCTTGCAGCTAACACAATCTTTGATGTTTGCCCAGAAGTCAATATAAGTTGGTAAAATTTCATTCATATTGGTATTTCTCAGCTTTGCTGCTATTGGCAACAAACTGGGGATACTTTATTGGCTGCTTGAAGGTGCCTAAGCCAGATAACTTGAGTTATAACTTAACCTTCTCTAGAGGTTCAGAGGTTCATTCCAATTTCTTGGAAGGCTTGAGTTAATTCCATCCTAGAGAATTGGACTTAAACTAAATGTGGATGTAAGTTGTAGAAAATTAATTATAAAAAGGTTAGTTCTTTAAAAACTTATGGGTCTGGTTATTATTATTGGCCAATAACCCCTATAAACTTATTACTTGCACAGGTTTGGGTCTTGTGAAATTTTACAAGTTGCATTGTTGTTAATATAATCGGTTGATAATAGTATGATGACTATTATCTGTAGTTGAATGGAATTCTTAGATCTTGGCACAACGCTCAGCCAGTATTTCCGCTTAAAATACTTGAGATGTCTCAAAATAGGGATTTGTTCCCTCATACCATCTAACCCAATCTTCTCTGAGATTCTCTGGTGACAGTTTCTTCAGTTTGACAAAAAGTTGGCAGCAATCCTTGATTTGTTTCCGCTTCTTCTCTGGATCTCCACTCAGATCCTTACTTTTTTCCTTAAAGAGTCTCCCAATTATCGCACAAAGCAATAATATCCCTGAGAAAGAATAGAACAAACGAAAGCTGATAAAAAGTTTATTACTTAAAACAATATACCAGATAAGAACTATCTATTTATTGGTGAATTCTAGGGAATTTATAGTGGGGGATTTGGCGCCCAACCCTTGGTTGACACCTCCTTAATGAAATGGCAGCCGTTGCCATTGAATCACCCATCCTCATCTCAGCAGCGATGGTCTTCCCCATCCTGGCTAGGATTCCATCATTGGACATCCTTGAGACCTAAAATGGAAAGAGTCAGAAAACGTGTCCCTAACGTTTTCCTCTCAATACAAGTGAACCAACCATATTTGGCTAGCGACCTGCTTAGGTAATGGGACTTATTACCCATTAAAGCAGGTCATAGATTAACTGATCAAATTGCTAGTTGCAGGTGGCATCACTCACCTCGCAACTTACTACTTACATTCCCAATCATTCAGTGATGAAACCTGACCAATCCCAATCTGTACACCTGATAGCTAATCACTATCAGATGCCCCTATTTCGTTGGCAACTCTGCCCAACAAGATCTTAAGCATTTGTCTAGATTGATCCCTGATGGATCTGACCAGGCGAATAATCTAAAATCCCCAAACATACTTACCCTGAAATCAGGATCAACCAATTTCCAATTCACCTTGCATTAGGGAATCATCCTCTAACGATTCCTGGTAATCTAGACAGCTGGACATATGGGCAAAAATCCCAACACATCCCCCCTCTTGCCTAGATTTCCAGCGAGAAAAGTACTGGGGTAGGAGAACACTGCTTTGGACATTCAGTCAAATACTTCATTTTCTCAAGCAGAGTACAATCACCAATACTCAACGCTACTTATGACGACCTTTGGCATGTGGATTTCTTCCTTATCCTCCTCACTACCACCTACTCAGAGTGCGGTCTCCATAATCTACTATTGTGCTGGTCTGATTGATTTACTTGTAACAATATTAATCCCAGGGTTCGGTTTTCCCCCATCTGGGCATATGACCTGCTATCATATTCAGGATTCTTGGTCTGGCGTCCTTGATTTCCTAATTTTCTCCTCATCCTCAACAGGAGACTCTTGCCATCAATGTTTATTTCACAGCCCAATTAAGAATGCTTATCTATGTTAGCCCTTGTTATTTTCTTCTCATAACCTCTTAGCTCATATCATTCTTAATTCTTCTCTAAAGAGCTTATCCCATCAAATGTAAAATTTAATTTCTCCAAAATTGGAGCTTAATTGATTGTAGAGTGCATAATTCCAACTATCATGTAAGTCCAACATCCTCCCTCTCATCCAGCTCATATGTCAAATTCTGAGTCATGGTACCAGCAGCTACTCAACAGTTTGTCTGATCAAGATCTTTGGCTCTTTCAGAAGATGAGTCATGCTGCATGACAAAACCTCTTCTATGGTCCTTCCAGGACTCATACGCCTAGTCTGGCGCTAGTGGCTAGTCCTTCCATGGAGCTACTGAAAAATATAACCAATCCTTTGGAAACCAGGCTCTCAATCATTTTGAACAACTTGCAGCCAATTCTCCCTTTGTTATCAATTCCAGAGCTAGATTTAAAACTCTTTGGATTCAGCTCCTTTTGCAGATGTGCCAAACATCATCGTGGATGCTCCTGAAATAATGCCTTAACTCTTGATCGCTCCTTTCTTTCTGGGTCAGACTTGCTTCCTGAGTTCTTCTTTTTGACTCAGACAATATTGCAAACCATCTGTCTTGGCAACTGAGCTCACCATTGGAAACAGCAATCATTTTTGAACTCCCATATGCAGAATTGAGGGCTCAAGTCACCGAGGCTTTATCCCTAGCGCTGAATTCCTTCAATCTTGAGAACATCCTATATTGGGATATCGCCGCTTATGATATTTGCTTTGCCAGAAAAGTTCTTTAAAGTAGGGCCACAAAGCTTCCAGCCTCTTCCAGGTTCCATTGCTCCTTCTTCTTCAGCTTCCAAAAAGCTTGTAGTCGTCGCTTGCAGGATGCCATTTGCTCCTTGCACGACTATCTCTTTTATGGTACTTCCAATCAGTATCTTCTTCTGATGGCTTTAATATGGGGCATGATTCAGCAACCCCCGTCTAGTATCACTTGTTTGCTGCCAGCTCATATGTCCAGTGTTCTTGACAAAGCCCATTTGCAAGTGCTAAAGACTAATTTTCTGGCTCCAGTACCATATTGGGATTACACAGGGTTATTCGCCAACTGCCTCTTTCTGTACTGTTGCTTCCCACCCCTGCTCCAGGATTTCACGTTTGGCTTCCTCTGACATCTCAATTTCCTTTCCCCTAGTTGCTTTCTCACAGGGATCTGCATCCGCTCAACATACTTGGTTTTGTGTAGGTTTAGCCCTCACTAGCATCCAATCTCGCATAGATTTTGATGGGTTATTAATTCCTACTGTGATCCATCCTCCCTCCCCCAAGAGGCAACATAGGCGGAATCATCCCCATATCAAGGATAATCAATAAAAAATAAAAATTATAAAATATATTGGGTTTTTTCTATGCAGTTTTTTATATAATAGTTTTAATATCTTTATCAATCTTTTATTTTTTTTTCTTATTTTTTCCATGGGACTTTACCTTGTTTCAATTCAGCGTCCCATTTTTCCCCCAAACTGAATCCTAGGTATTCTTAAACCTACCAGCTTTCTATGGTTCAGAGGTCCTTTTTTTGGACTTGACCTAATCATCAGGACATAACCAACTTAATGGTTCATTGGTTCTTTGGGAACGCTTTTTTCTTTTTTTCATTGATCCATCGCTTCAAATACTTAACATGAACTCAATTTACTACTTGTCCATTCAAGAGGTTCTTGATGGAATAGGCGTCCATTCCATCTTGGTGATAATCTTAAACAAACCTAAACACAACACATCCAGCTTGTTTCTTCTTTTGAAACCACGCATATTGCAATAGGAATCTCTTTCACCTATTTGATATTCTGTTAAGGCTGGTCAGTTCTTATTGTCCATCAATTTTGCTCATATCCTTTTCTTCATTGTAGTATCAAATTCTTGTGATTGCATTTTAATCAGGATATTTGTCAATTGGTTCAAGTACTGTTCAGCATTCATCCCCAATGTTGGTTCCACAACCAAATATAAAATCAGTGGTAACGCGGCCTCCTTCCATATAGCAGTTTAATGGCATTTTTCCCATCGCTGTATGATAACTGATATTGTAGGCAAACGTCACCAAAACCAGGTACATTCCCCACGTGGAAGTTCTTCCTGCAACCAGCTTCCTCAGCGTCATGGCCAGCATTCCATTCACTCATTCTACCAGTCCGTTCATCACTGGCTGGTAGGGTACAGACATGACTTCTCAGATCCCCATTATCTCAAACAACTGTGGGATCACATGAGACGTGAAGTTTTTCCCATTGTCACTAAACAGGACCTGTGGGCATCCATGTCAGTATACTACTTGATCAAGGCTGAACTTCGCGGTGCTGGTAGCATCTATTTTTTCCATGGTCTTCATCTTGACCCATCTCGTCAGATGATTGATTTCAACTATTATGCATTTTACTCCCCCTGTGCTCATCGTCAGTGGTCCCATCACATCTATGGACAATGTATGCCAGGCAAATCCAGGGAGGACCAGTCAGTATCCAGTTGTATTATTATGTGGCTTATGCAGCTGGCACTTTAAGCAACAAGCTAGATAGTCAATGACGTCATAGTTGATTGACTCCCAGTAGTACTGGAAAATATGGTCAGTTGTTTTTCTCAGGCCTCCATGCCTGGCAACCTTATGAGCAGCTTGAACGATAGCTGCTCTTTCTGATGGTTTCAGGAATAGTAACTGCTTCCCATTAATTATCTTAAACACTTGTACATCCATGGTCTTGATGTTTCCATTGCTTTTCAAAGTGCACCTTGGATTTCTTGGGGCTCGTTACCAATTTCTCCATCAACCATTCTCTGGAATAACTCATCCACCTGCTGGTATACCATATGACCATTGGTAACTGTATTAAGCCATCTGCATTCTGGTGAGAAGCCCCCACCCGGTGGACAACCTCATAATAGTAAGCCTTTAGCTCAAGTGCCCATCAGGCCAGTTGTCCTTCTGGTTCTCTCAAATTATGAAGCCAATGCAACGAGGAGTGGTCTGCCATCACTTTAAAGTGCGTTCCATAGATGTACACCCAAAACTGCTTACAAGCATAAATGACTGCAGGGCATTCCCACTCAGTTACAGTGTAATTCCTCTCAGCAGTTGAGAGTGTCCAGCTCACATACATCACTGGATGTTCGTCCCCAAGTTCATCTACTTGGCTTAATATGGCGCCAATCACCATTAACAAAGCATCAGTTTGTATAATAAATTCTTGATCAAAATTCAGATATTTCAAAATTGGAGAATCTATTAGGTACCGGCGTAGCTCATCAAAGGTTTTTGGGCTTCTTCATTCCATACGAATCCTTTCTTTTGATAAACTTCAATATATGGAATAAGGGTTCAGTGATTCTGGAAAAATCCCAAATAAATCTTCTGTAGTTTCTGACATTTCAAGGAACACTTAGATGTCTTGGACACTCTTCAGCACAGCCATCTGTTCTATGGTTTTAATCTTCTGGGCTTGTGGCTATAATCAACTAGAGGTGATCACGAATCCCAGATATTCCAACTCTTTCTTGAAGAAGTGGCATTTCCTCGGCTTAATCTTCAGGTTAGCCATGGACAGCCTCTTGAATACTTCTTCCAAGTGGTGTAAATGGTCAGTAAACGTCCTACTGAACATATTGATATCGTCCAAGTACACCAGGATGCATGACAAATTCAATTCACTCAGTATAGCGTCCATGGCCCTCTGGAACGTTGCAGGCGCATTGCATAGACCCTGGGGCATCCTCGTCAGTTGGTATAGCCCCTGCGCGGTAATAATTGTGCATTTCTCTTGGTCTTCCATTGGCAATTGATTTGGTAATATCCTGATATCAGATCTATTGCGGAGAAATACTTCGCTTCTCCCAATCAATCTAGTGCATAATTGATTCTTGGTAGGGGATATGAATCCTTTCCATAATCTTATTTAGCTTTTGGTAGTGATCACCACCCAATTAGAGCCATCCTTTTTCTTTACCATAAAATTCAGACTCACCCAGGTACTCAATGATGGAACTAGAAGCCCATGCTTCACTAGCTTGATGATCTCTTCTTCTACTACCTCTTCAGCCATCTTTGACCATCAAATCAGTCTCATCCTGATTGGCAAATTTTCCCCAGTATTGACCTTGTGGATCACATCTCTAACGCATCCCAAATCATGGTCATCCTGGGCAAATACTTCCTGATCCTTTTTGAAAAATTTGAGCATATACTCATGCTATCCTTCTGTCAGATCAGCAAGTTATATCAATCAACCAATAGGTTGATACTCTTGGTTACCCTGGCCAGTAATCCCATCTCATTGGGAGTCCCAAAATTGTGGAATCTCCTCAAACTCGGCCAACGGGATTAGATGAACAAACGAAATGATCTGATTCTTCCTGATCTTCATTGGGTTTTCACTTATATTCGCCAGGAGAACTCAAATTTCTCCATGGCCTTGCATTATTATTCCTGGAGCCATCCATGGCTCTACTATGGACTTCTTCCAGGGGCTTCCAACCTCCCCCATACAGCAGCTCAGGTATCTTCAATATCAACCCCATGTCGACTATCATCTGTGATCCCAGTGGTATAATTTTCTCATTCTTGATCCTCAGTGTGATTCCCCAATTTTCTAGGATTTCCGTTGGCATTTCTCGTTGCTTCTGACAAACTAATTGGTATTGAATTGGGACAATGCCATCATTGTATATCAAGTTGATGAAGTTGTTTCTATTATTCATTTGAGCTTTTCCATCCTTTTGATATACCAATGGTAACGTCTGACCCAATATGGTCAACATATTATCCTCAAAGTTACGTTTAACTCTGTACTTTCATAGAAATTCCATCCCAAACAGAATGTCATACTTTTGGTTGGCCAAAACTATTGATGGTGCAGATACCACTAAGGATCTGAATCATAGTAGCAAAGCGCTATATGCTTCATATGAGATGGTGGTATTCAGCCCAGCTGTCCCATACTCCTTCTTGTGTTCCAAGTCAGATGAGATCTTCATCCTCTTCACCAACTTGGCTGAGACAATGTTGATGGGCACTCCGCTATTGACAATCACCCTCACCCATACTTGAATTTACTTATATAACTATATACATACACTCAGAGTAATGTAAGATAGTGTTTACTGAGTGTATAGTGGCGTTATTAGCCATATTGTGGGTGTGAATGATTTGCATCGATAAATCAGGAAATGATTCCTTTATCACGCTGAAGGGGATCAACAGGTTTGCCTCATCTAATCAGACTTTGGACAATTCTTTGGTATTATCCACAGCTAATCTTGTCTGCCAGTTTTCAGCTGTACAGCTGGGCAACTTTATTTATTATCTTGGGGTCAATTTCATTTGCCTCAAAGATTGCCACTGCATTCATGTCAAAATTGATCACTTGATACATTGGATCCTGTAAGTCTTCATCCACAGACAGATCACTGATGTCAATTTCCTCATGTATGATATCAGGAGGAACAGGATTCTCCGCAGCTCTAGACTGTTCCCAGTTTAGGCCGTGGGCCTTTTTCCCAACTCCTTTGCAGCAGCAGACTCTTTTTCTTGGACTACGTTGATTTGATCTTTCAGCTTCTTGAAATGTACAGTGAAATGTCCCTTCCCTCCGCATTGGTAACATACCTTCTCTTACTTATTCATCTGTCTGAACTCTTCAGGTTTATTCTACAGCATGGTTCAGTTGTTCATTTCTTTATCACCCTTATTCCCCTTTGTGGGATTTGAATTGTGTACTGTGTTGGATTTGAAACTTCTGTTTAGGGGCATCAAATGTTGCTCCCAAGATTTTCAATATATCTACCATCTGAAAGGTAGTAAATTTATGTTGCAAACATGGAAGACATCATTTGTTGCAAATCGTGGTAGGGCCAAGGAGCTGCTTGTAATGCGATTCTAGCATCAAAGTCATCCAGTACCTTTGTTCCAACCAGGATTTGCAACTCCTGGTAGAAACAATCCGCAAAGCTTGTTAAAGAACTGTCTTTATGGAACTGGATGCCCATAAACTCTTGTTTGCACTTTGACATGCACGTCAGACTCCTGAATTCCTTCATTATGGCCTCCTTGGCCTCCATGTACAACCAGCTGCCCCCCTCCAGGTGGGGCAACCTTAAGTTTTTACAGTTGGTGTCTGGGCGATTCATGACTGTCAATGCCTTTTGACAATTACTGTAGCTGTACATAGACATTTTGAACAGTTGGAAAAAAGCTGGAGCGTTATGCCAATAAAAAATCGGCAATTTTGGTGTTGCCTTAAATTCCTCCAAGGTTTCTCTAGCCGATTCTCTAGGTTTGGCCACTTGGCTCACTTGGTAAGTAATTTTTGGTCATCTCCAAAATAGCGGCAAAAGTTGGTGGCATGTTTCTTGGGGTATTTGACTTCCCAATTATTGTACAAGCACTTCTTTCTTTGGCATTAGTTGCCGCATATAGCTCACTATCACATTTGTGAGTTTTTAGCTCCTTGACCTGTTTGGTCAGTCGCTTGATGTCAGCACTGAAATTTCAAAAACAAACTTGGTCCACTTAACGCTCCGTTTTCAGTTATAAGACCTCTTTAATTAAGTCCCCTTCCTTCTTCTTTAATGAAGTTACTTTTCCAAGTAACTCATTCCTAAAACTCGCAACATTATTGATCCCTTCCTTCATCTTGGCAACTCTTTCTTCCAAGGCTGCAAATTATCAATGATCCGCTGAGTTTAGGGCGTTCTGATTAATGGTGGCTAACTCCATCCATAGCTTTCTTAACTCGTCTTTATATGACATCCTTCTAAGTTCTTCTACTCAACTACACCCCTGTAGTGAGCACCACTTTTTAAAAATTTATGGGTCTAGTTATTATTATTGGCCAATAACCCCTATAAACTTATTACTTGCACAGGTTTGGGTCTTGTGCAATTTGTCTGCATTGTATTGTTGTTGATATAATTGGTTGATAATAATATGAGGACTATTATCTGTAGTTAAATGGAATTCTTAGACCTTGGCCCAATGCTCGGCCAGTATTTCCACTCAAATACTTGAGATGTCTTAAAATACGGATTTGTTTCCTCATACCGTCTAACCCTATCTTCTCTAAGATTCTCTTGTGATAGTTTCTCCAATTTGACACACAGTTGGCAGCAATAACCAATTTGATTCTGCTTCTTCTCTGGATCTCCTCTCAGATCCTTACTCTTTTCCTTAAAGATTCTTACAATTATTTCACACAGCAATATTATCCCTGAGAATTTATAGAACAAATGAAAGCTGATAAAAAGTTTATTACTTAAAGCAATATACCAGATAAGAACTATTTATTTATTGGTGAATTCTAGGGAATTTATAGTGGGGGATTTGGCGCCCAACCCTTGGTTGACACCTCCTTAATGAAATGGCAGCCGTTGCCATTGAATCACCCATCCTCATCTCAGCAGCGATGGTCTTCCCCATCCTGGCTAGGATTCCATCATTGGACATCCTTGAGACCTAAAATGGAAAGAGTCAGAAAACGTGTCCCTAACGTTTTCCTCTCAATCCAAGTGAACCAACCATATTTGGCTAGCGACCTGCTTAGGTAATGGGACTTATTACCCATTAAAGCAGGTCATAGATTAACTGATCAAATTGCTAGTTGCAGGTGGCATCACTCACCTCGCAACTTACTACTTACATTCCCAATCATTCAGTGATGAAACCTGACCAATCCCAATCTGTACACCTGATAGCTAATCACTATCAGATGCCCCTATTTCGTTGGCAACTCTGCCCAACAAGATCTTAAGCATTTGTCTAGATTGATCCCTGATGGATCTGACCAGGCGAATAATCTAAAATCCCCAAACATACTTACCCTGAAATCAGGGTCAACCAATTTCCAATTCACCTTGCATTAGGGAATTATCCTCCAACGATTCCTGGTAATCTAGCCGTCTTGAAATATGGTCAAAAATCTTAACAAGTACTATTTTAAAAGACATGCAAAATCAGGATTATAATGAGTGATAGGCGAATACCACATGTGAGGGTGGAAGTAGACTCAGGAATGTAGGAGTAATGGCACAGTTCTGGTCACAGTTGGATTAGAAAAGGATTTGCCATTGAAGGCTGGGCTAAGATAAAAAATGGTAATTACTATGTGGCTTCCATTATCTGCCTATAGGAAGCCAATAGATAGTTATGAAATTTGAGTCTTACCACCATAGTATATCTACACCAGCCATAAAACCTTCAACACCCTATAGACCTTGCCTTTACCCTTATCTCACTATCTGTACCCTTTGGCACAATGATTCTTTATGATCCACTGGAAGATATTTTGCTAGTATTTTATGAACTGAATCTAAGCACATATTAGTTACTTAACTCATACAATCCTTACTTTTGTCTGATTAAACATCATCCACTCATCAACTGAATACACAGTTCCTCAAACCAGTTTTTTCCCACCAATTGGAGATCACCAGAATTACTAAGCTAAATATTTCATGAGTACACACACCATTCAATATCTCAAAGATTCCCACAATGTTGGACAGAAGCTTACCAAGATGCACCCTACGTTGGACACATGACCATTAGATTTCAATCGCGTTTATCCACTGCCTAATAGTGGACCATTAGTGGGAAATGATAGAAATCTAGGAGTTGGATGGAAATACTGACTTACTAGAGGCTAGGGTATAAATAGTTGGCCTTGAGTCAAAAGAGCGCACGCAGTGATGCACATTATGGTAAATACCATCAACAGAAGATTTATAGTTTCTAACGAATCTCCAGAGCTGGAAGTACCTAGTGATACTACAGAAGATTTGGAGAATTTAACTTTTGATAGAGGCTTATTTTCTTATTAAGCTTTACATTTATCTTGTGGTAGAATGTCTTCACACAGTTATATCTATTGTAGTGCAAATATACCTGTGCCTATCTATCCCAGTTTCAGTTCTGATTGCAACAGATAGTAAAACATAATAGGTGGCATAAGGTGGTTGATGGGGCTACCAGAGGAGTTAAACTCTGATTACAACCTCAGGATTAACATCAATACAGATTATGTTGGTTAAGGCATTCTTCATTATATCATTGGACAGTGGAGCACTAGCGGGGTAATTAATTATAATTTATTAGGTTTGAACTCAGTAATATTATGAAAAATTTCAGTGCTTTAAAACGGAAATATTTTAACAATTTTGGGCCTTAGGCTCAATAAAACATTGATTGATAAAGTGCAATAATATTTTCAGACTTAAAGCTTGATAAAGCATTGGTAGTAAGTATAATCAAATATCAAAATCAATAGTAAATATTTCAAATTTAATTAAAGTAACAAATAAACAATAACCCTTTAGTTGAGGTTTTATATATACTAATGAAAAAAAACAGAAAGAGCCACCTCCAATCCTTGGAGGGGCAAAATGATTTTGCCTGGAGTGGATAGCCTTGGTGGGATCCCAAAGTACCAGAGTTGGGATGAATGAGTTAAACCAAGGCCGTTGGATTAGATGTTGGTCAGGAAAGCATGAGGTTTGTTTCAGTCTCCCAACCTGTAGGCAGTTGGTGGTTTGTCAAATTCTTTCACCAATTGTTTCAGACTTTACTTTCTTTGTTCAGTCCAATTTTGAAGAAGGCGGGGATCCTAAGGTTTATATCTCATTTTTCTCAGTATTGGCAAGCTTAATCTCAACATTAGGACTGAGGGGTAGTGTATAATAAGAGGCATTTTTAGAAGTCTTGCTTGAGGTAGGCTTGACCTTGGGTTCACTGGGCGGTGTGGCATATGGAACTGCATTTGTAGAAACAAGTTGGTAAAGAATTTCAACGAAAATTTGTGCAACCATCTGGCAAGAATCTCGGTTAGATAGAAGTTCACCCTGGCAACTGGTAAAGGCAAACATTGTTCAAGTGGTTCAACTTAATGCAATGATCATTTATCAGATGGTTGTTTGCGGCATTGACATTTAAATATGAACATGGATTTGGAGGCGTTAGGTTAGCATATCTGAGAATGAGTTAAGTTAGCAAAGGTAAAACATTTAATTGCTTTGCCTAGTTGGCGTGATGGCAGAGGCGAGGAGCCTTGATTATCCCTAGCTTTAATTCATAATGACATTCAGATGGTAATTTTTTAAACTATCATGATTTGGTTTAGACAGAAAATTTTTTTGCTCCAACAGGAAAATCTATAATTAGTAGAATTAAAATATAAAAAGTTTTAGTAATAATCCAATTGAAAAAAGGACAAAAGTTTCAGTGATTCCTATCTTGTCATCATAACAATGAGTAGTATCAGCACAGAAAAATGGAGAGGGCACCAAGGCATTCGGTTTGGATGTTCCAATCCTTTCATCAGAACAACAAGGATCGTTGGCACAAAGAAACAAAAAAGGGCGCTAAGGAATTTGAGTTAGCTTTTTGTCATCAAAACAGTGAGGAGCATTGGAACATGAAATGGAGAAGGCACTGAAGCATCTATTTTGGATGTTCTGATTATTTGTCAGAATAACAAAGAGCATTAGCGCAGAGAAACAAAAATGGTACCAAGGCATTTGTTTGCTGTTCTAATTGTGTCATTGTAACAGCGATAAATTGGAACAGAGAAACAGTGAGGGCGCCGATGCATTTGGTTTGGCTGTTAAAATACATCATTGAAACATTGAGGAGCTTTGCATAGTAAGCAAGTTAAGTTTGGAAGCATCCAGTACATCAGGCAGTTCCTTTTATTAGAAGGCTTTGGCACAGGCTTAGAACCTAACTCATTTTCTCCTGTCGCATATTTTGATTTTTTAGTTTGGCTTGATTTTTTGGTGAATCCCTGTGCTTATCTTCAGGATCCCTTGCAGAATCTGGCTTTTTTCCTGCTTGTTTCTCTTAGTGTTTTCTTCAGCTGATTTAATTTTTATTTTTATTTGGAGTCCTTATTGAGCGTGAGTAAATTGATTTAAGGATCTTCACCGTTAAGTGGTTTAACAGTGACATCCAATTTTATAGGGGGAACAGGTCCAAGCTTATTTATCTTCTCCTAGATTATTAAAACAAGAGATTAAATTTGGCAGCGTAACTTGGTAATCTTCTTTAATTTTTATAATTAAAAAATAAGTTTATCAGGTGATTCAATCTCCAAGGTTATCTTTTCATTTTCCTCTTCATTATTATCTTCTAGGCAATAGGAAGCATCACTGAATAATGGATAATTAATATAAGTAGCTTTTCACTGAATTTTACATCACGTGATTAGTTCATCTCAGAGAATATCTCTCACATTCAGAGCTTCATCGTTTCAATCGGTTCATTCTTAAAGAATTCCATGTCTTTCAACAGCACTGTATGATTGAGATTTTTTTGCCGCTGGTAAATACTCTCCATAATAAGTTACTTCAATTTTTGATAAAAATTATTCAAAATTCATCCATCAACATAATCTCCAAGCTTAGCTGTTCATCTTCCTCTTCACTATTTTATGCTAAGCAAGAGGCAACATCACTGGCATATTAAATAATTACTATAAGTTGATTTCCACTGAATGGTACATTATATGCTAGTACCTCTCAGAGAATAGCTCCTGTCGGGATTTTAACCAGATGAATCCTTCTGATAGTATATGAATTAGGGGTTTCAGTTAGTCAGGTGTAATTTGCCAGCTAATTGCCTAGTTTGATAATATTTAATGTTGTATGTTGATCGAGTTTAGGTTCAACAGAAGCTGCATTTGCTGCCAAAATGCCATCTTAAGGTCATTGTGGGAGTTTCCAGTGGAAAGCTGATGAATCTGTTATGACTCGTCCAAAATGGTTCTGTTGTCTAATTTGGAGCACTGGTGACTCATGCATAGGATGCTCAAATTCCTATTTATTTTTAAGAGTTTATATACAATTGACCAGCGATTTATGCTGAGGATGGATTGACCTAATATTAATTCAGTGATCAGTGAGCAGATCTGGAGAGAATCACTATGAGTATGAATGAATAGAAGTTTATGATCTGATAGAGGTTTAAAATCAAGAGGCCAATGGGTTTTCTAGCAGATGATTGGCCAAAAGGTACTTGGGCGCAGTAGCCCTGAAAGTAGTATAAATAGTTGTTCATTCCCTCATAAGAAACATCTCTCATTTGCCTATCTTTCCTGTTTGTTTGAAGTAGCTTTGTGCAACTAGAGTGGGGAAGATATGATAGGAGATCCCCAATAGGTGTGGGTGATCACGCCTAGAGTGGCTGGCACTGCCAGCTCACATACCTCCTCTCTATTAGGAACCAGTGGGAACCTGGCCAGCTGGCTACCAGTGGATGAGCTGCATAGCCACCTACCCTAGTGGGGTGCAGCGCGGGAGGTGCCATAGCCACCCAAGAAGGGGGATGGACTCACCAGGGCATGCCCAGATGGGTTGGTGAAGGGTTGTGAGGGTGGGGCAGTGCGGAAGTGCCTGAGACGCCCAGGAAGGGGGGCAGGACTTGCCAGGGCACACGCCGAGGACGCCTGGGGCTAAAGGTGAAGCCATTGGTGGTTAGTTGGTAGGTTGGACATAGGACTTATAGGGGTTGG
Organism: Massospora cicadina; assembly: GCA_022478985.1. Lineage (NCBI taxonomy): Eukaryota > Fungi > Entomophthoromycota > Entomophthoromycetes > Entomophthorales > Entomophthoraceae > Massospora > Massospora cicadina. Next base: position 35,851 of record JAKSZP010002786.1, on the reverse strand, counting down.
TACGCCAATGAAGGCGAAATAGCAAAGGGCCACCAGTCTTCATACTGGTTGGCCTGGCACACTAGCAGAGCCCAAGGTCGATTTTGTGACAGCTCCCATATTTTTTTTCGTCATCTCAATCAGTTCATAATGTAAGAAGTCAACGGTCTCTTAAACAGCTCTGTAGGATTGAGCTAGATTTTGTCACTTATTAAGCCTCTCCATATTTTCTAGTGGCAATATATGGAGTGTATTTGTTGTTAATTCTGGGCCATTTTGTTGATTGGATATTGTTATCAGATGTTAATTTATGTTTTCACTGTGGCAACTCAAAATGCCCTTTTAATGAGCACCACTCTTGGCTTTTCTGCTAATAGCAATAAGCCAGAAATATTAATTATTGTCTACTAAGAAATGCCTAGATCAGATAAATTGATTTGGAACTTAACCTTCTCTAGAGGTTCAGAGGTTCATAACAATTCTTGGAGGGCTTGAGTTAAATCTGTATTAGAGTATTGAACTTGAACTAAGTGTTGTTATAAGTTAAAAAGTTTATAAAAAAGGGTATTACTATTTAAAGTGCTATGGGAAAATCATGATTAAGATGGTTATTAGGAAAATACCACATGTGAGGGTGGAATTAGATTTAGGAATGTAGGACTGATGGTACAGATGAGGTTCATAGTTGAGGTAGATTAAAATTAATCATTGAAGGCTTGACTGAGATCAATAAAGGTAACACAGTTAAGTAGCTTACATCATTTGCCATTAGGAATTTAATATTTAGTACAGCATAACAGGTGACATAAGGGGTTGATGGGGCGACTTGAGGACTTAAACAAAGAATATAACATCAGGATTAACATAAGACGATACTAATTCAGTTCAGGCATTCTTTATCATCAGCCAGAGGATCACTAATGAGGCGATTTATCCGGAAATTCATTGGGTCATGAACTCAGCGTTGTATGGGAAATTGCGTATTGATTTAAATATATTTATGATTTAAAGGTTTAGGTTTAATGAAACATTAATTGACAAACAATTCTATTTAAACTGGTTGATCTTGGGACAAATATACCTCACTGATTTAGGCATAAGGAATGAAAATGTAGGAATGGAGACTGAAACCCAAATACTGGGGGTAAAATCTTCCTGCGCATGTTCTGATAGGCTGAGATTACATGTTCTAACTTCATTAATTCGCTTGGTCAGAATGAGGCATGGTGTGCAGATAAACATGTATTATTAACCTCTTAGCATAGAAATATATATTTCTTCAAAAACCAGATTTGAAACTGCGTTGTAAGGGGTGATAGTGGGACGCAACTTAAGATAGCTTCTATTCTTTTTTATAAAAAAAACCCATCCCTTTGTTAATTTAAATAAAAAATAAATAAATGCAAGAGGGGTGGCAGAATTGTGTTTTGGCCAGAAGAACAAAAACTGTGAATATATGCTGCTAGCTGGTTAGCAGCTCAACCATTCCTGGTCAGTAATTTCCATTGCTAGCCACTGTTCTAGCAATGGTGGGCTTACACGCCATTGAATCTTCAGTCTAAACGATGCCCCATGTTTGATGAGTGACCCAGGAGTAAAATCCAATTGTGAGGAATAAAAAACATCTGAGGAAAAGGCGTGAGAATTTTGATATATGCTTGAGATAGTCTGAGAACATCTGAATCATTTTCCTTATCACCCCATGTAATGAGGGCTCTCATGGCTCAATTGACTGTCCACAATCGCTGAGTGTAAAACCCATATGTAATAATGGCAAAGGAATGTGCAGAGCTGCAGCGACAGATTCCTGAGTATCTTCACAAATAATATATCTTGAGGGATGTAGATCCAGCTGCGGCTGCTCGCTGGATAGCAATAACCTCATAATTTATTGACCTGTTAAACACACTATACTCAAAAAAGCTGTGGGCAATATCTACCTCAGGGTCTGCGCACAATAAACATTCCGTATAAGGGAACCCTGGGTCACAGTGTTTGCCCTTTTGTATGCACTGTGTAAAGTCCGCCATGTGGTCAAGAGATGGCTGGAGGTTATCAACTTGCAGTTGAGACCCACCACCAACTCTTACATATTGTAATGTGTGTAGAGCCTTCCTCCGCCAAATCATTGAGGATTTGAGGTGAGTCAGTGGTTTCAGTAGTGATTTCAGGGGGCATGCCCCAATGGCAATTAGGAAGTTGTTATACAGGGTACAAATACCTGCCAGCAAATTCATTACCAATTGGTTTTGAATATTCTACGTTGTAGCCAAGGCCATTGCTGAAACTTGGGCTTCAGAATTCCTTTATATTTGGGCTTCCTCCTATGACACTTTTGCAAATGACCAGCCGCCTAACTGCATGACCCAGTTACATAGTTACTAGTATTAGGTGCTGGGATGCTGTGAACGCAGCCTTGAGTTAAGCAACATCCACTCCTATAGAGAGCGTGATGTGACAGGTTCTGAGACCCCCTGTACATGGACCCAAATAATGCCTCACGTGAGCGCAGAGAAGTGTATTTGTGACTGTAACATTTGTAGAAATGATTTTTCCCAGATCCAATGGGAATGAACTTTGAAGTCGAGCAAGCTCATTCTGCTCTCTCTTTGGTTTTTAACAAATGTCCAGTTAAATAGGCGCTACATTGACTTTAAACTATAGGAAGGTGCTGATGAGGAATTTGATTTTGCCTTCCAAGAAGGTTCTCAGTGGGAGAATGTGGGCCACATACCAGAGCTTTAGAAATTATAAAAATGTTAAGCGCTTGCTCATCCGTCAAGGCTCAAAAGACATATTTTCAGTAGGCCATCTGGGCCAACCACTGTGAAGCACAGCTTGTTCCATCGCCTCCAACGCTGGTCCTAAATCAGTAAAAAGAATACCCAAATATCTAACTGTCTGTATGGGTGGCAAGGGAGTGAGGCCCAATGGCAGGGGGAAGTGAGGCTGCCCAATCTTAACTAATGCCATCTTATCAATATTAACTATAGCGTTTGAAGCCTGTTGATATATATTAGGGGGTTCATGATGCCTTGAAGGTCATGCTCAGAACTAAATCCCACTTCGTTGTCTTCTGCAAATGCTTGCATCCTAACTAGGGCCTGTCTGGGGTGACTGATGCCCTGCAACTGTGCTTTCTCTGTGGACACAGGATAGTTGATGCAAAGTTAAATGTAATCAGGGACATGGGATTGCTTTGGCGGAATCATTGTATGATCATAATAGGATCCATTAAACCACCAGTTACAATAACCCTAGTTGTAAAGCCTGTGTGCATCATTTTAATCCAGGCAATAAAAGTGGGGGGGATTCTGACGGCATCCATTGCTGCCCACAGTAATGGACAAGCAACCCGATTGTAAGCCTTCTCCATATCCAAAAACATGAGATAGCCACTCTTGGACCTATGCACATTTGACTGCTTTTTTGTTGGAATAGATACTGTCCCTGATAGTGCGCCCCCAATGAAACCATTTTGATTTGTATGGCTGGTCCATGGGGCAGTACGCATCATTTGGTTCAAATGGGATTCATATAAAGAGCTTATAATCAGCATTCAAAAGTGCAATTAGGTGCCTTTTATGAAGAAGCTGCTGAGGACCTTTTTTGTACAACAGCACTGAGCAGGTCTTATGGCCCACTAGATTTGACACTTATGCGACAAACAATGATCAAACAGATAGTCCAGTTCCAGTGCCACCTAATCGTGGAGTGAATTCAGCATCTCAAACTGCATGTTGTTGGTGCAGGGGGCCTTACCTTTTGCACTTCCCTAAGTTCTTGGGTTAACTCTGCCTCCATATTTGCGGCTGAAAGATCATGCTTGTCAACCAGTGAGCACCCTTGGAGCACTAGCTTAGCCATGTCCAGGAAGGTTTCCATCGCCATAATATTGGGTTCACCCAAGTGGAAAAAATTGCTGTAACTTTTCTCCACTCCACGCTTGATTGTGGCGAAATCACTGTAAATAATGACATCAGGTGTTTCTACCTGGTGGAGCTTTCCTAGGTCTAGATTTCTTTAAGACTATCCAAGTTCTCCTTAATCATTGTGCCCAGTATGCTTTGGTAACAGAAGGTTGCATTATGCCAGCGTTCAGTGTCCTGTTTGCAAAGGAGCGCTTGATACTGCTTATAGTTGTCAATACTCATATCACCATTCCTTGCTGTTCTGACGCCCATGCTTCAGGATCGCCAAAGCCTTTTTCACCTGGTGAGCAGCCACAGTACGCTTGTAGGTTTTGGTTTTCTCATACTTGGCACTATCCACCATAAACATATCCTTAATTTTACTCATTGGGCAAGAAGACCAAGGCCTGGCTGCTGATCTAGGTGCACTATGACCTTATCGAACCCACTTATGGCTGTGCAGCACCAGTTGGGGTCCTACAATGTGGAAGCTGAGATTTTTCACTCCCGCAGCAGTGGGATGTCAGCTAAATTGATGGAAACCTGAATGAGTATGTCATAAAATTTTCTATATGGATTCCTTTAATTATTGATTGATATTTGGGAGGAAATGGCCAATCATGGCGAAATTGTTCATTGACTGAATTTCTTGGTGTTCAAATGATTGCTAGGTAGTTGCTCCCCAAATTATGTTAAGATAGATCCAACTATTCCACTGAGATTGGAAATTAAGATTGAGTGGGAAAATTGATGTACCAAAATTATTATACAGATCACTGGCAACTTATAGCTGAGGATGATCCAATTTGTTTTATTTAAGTATATGTCAGTGGAACCCAATGTTCCTGAGTTCGAGGTGGCTGAGGTTGTTTCTGGAACCCCATATATATTAGATCAACTATCACCTGAGAAAGGTTCTCCCCTGAATAATTGACAGTGAGATTCAAAACTGTCATCAGTGAGAAGCTGAGTTATTCCAAGTACCCAAGTGACCAAAGCTGTTTCCAGAACATTATCACTTAGTCAAATCCCAATTTGATATTAGTTTATATAATAAGCATATAGCTCACTGGCAACTGAAGGCTAAGGATGAAGCCAAAACTAACAATCAATCATTTGGAAAATAAGAGGTGAAATGGTCAACACCAGGGAAGTGAGAAGCAATGTGGAATAGAGAAAGAGTGGTTAGCTGGAAGGTACAGCAATGAGCTGATAGGTCAGCAATGAGCGCTGTAGCCCGTTTGTACATATAAATACCTGGTGCTACCCTTTTAGTAAACATCTCCCTTTGCCTATTTTCCCTTTTTATATAAGTTTATGTTTATTCTTGTTGGTTAGGGTTTAGGCTGGGGGATCCCCAAATGGCGTGGGTGACACTCCAAGGGGTCAGCCAGCGCTGATGGCCCTGTCGCCTAAGGCAAAATGGCAAGGGCCAACCAGTCTTCATAATAGTTAGCCTGATAATCAGCAGAGCCCACTGTTGCCAGAAAAGTGATTTTCCAACAGAGTATATGGTCATTTTCTGCATTATTAGAGACCTTGCTATTTGAAGTAAATTGTCTGAGGTCAGATGATACTAGGAAGTAATCAGCTGGGAATTTCGTAATGGCTCATTGTGGGAATCATATCCTAACTCATAAGATTTGTGGGGTTATCATCCTCTTCATCAATAATAAAGCACATCCCCAATGCTACCAGATATGTAATCATATCATCCATTATACTAAGAAGATGCCTGAGGGTAGGGAAAGTATCTCTCCTCACAGTCATCCAACAGTTCAGGTCACCTGCAATAACTGTTGTGTTTTTAGTTCATATTCTAATATAAAGTTCCAGAATGGGTAGTTTTTGTGAGGGGCTGGGAATGCGTATACTGCAATCACATGGAGAGTTTTACCAATATGCTTATCATGAGCCATGGTTACAACAATTCTGCCAGCATGTGTCTCCTTCACGAATTTCAAATTGCTATTTTTGTTCAGTGCTATTATTGCCACGTGGTCTGATCAAAGCGCCTGGCACTTAATCTGCAGGGACCACAGGTTATGCTTGGGCTCTCTGTTTAACTAGGGACCATCTCATGCTAGCTGTAGGCTTGAGTTTCAGATGATAAAATAAGTCAATATAATTTTTAGTTTTCAAATGGGCATTTTCCTCTTCCCAGTTTGCATGTTATCAATCCCCCTAGCATTAGTGGTCGTGATGATCATTGATGGCTCCTGAACCATGGATGTGAACCTTTCAGAATTGTGCATCAAATTGTGGATGGAAGTTAATTCTTTAATGGTGGATGGTGCATCAACTGGGTGATGAGATGGAGAGATCTGGTGGGTGCTGTTGACCATTACCAGTTTTTTTTGTTGCCGGGCATAGAATGCATGGGGTACTCCATCACCATCCCAGTCTCCTTGTCAATTGAAAGAGGAGATGGCTTGAGCCAAACTGGTATTTATGCTGAAGTGAGGGTGAGAACGCAGAAGAAGTGGTCTGGGTCCTGACTGATATTTAGGATCAGCAGCAGTTGCTGGCTGACCTTGAGGCACAGGTTCATAATAAGGGGTATGGGTTTCTTCCCCTTTCTATGGCCAACTGCCAGATTGGCTGTACCAATAGGGATTTTCTCAGCCAGGGGAGCCGATTTCTTGACCCTTTTTCCTTATGACTTGGTGAGGGTTTTTTCCCCTGACTTATGCCAACGAATTTCCTCCTTCTCCGCCCACTCTGTCTGGGTGGGATGAGCTTGAGGTGACCCAAAGAAGGTCTCTTTGTCCATCTGATATAATTCTGGGTTTAGATTCATAAATTGCTCATCCACTGCCACTGGACACTTGGTCAGCTCCTGCGACCACGCTTCTTTATGAACCGCCTCCAGCTCCTGTTGCTGACGCTTCATGTCTGTAACTTCCAATAGATTAAGTGGCAGCCACTATTTAGCTTTATGATGAAGGAACACTTTGGTCCCCACCTTGGTGATGCCACTAATTGGGTCATACTTGTAATCACGGGGAGTTTTGCCTTTATTATGATGGCGCTCTGCCATCATGTGACCTGTTTAAAAACAAAAGAGACAAACCTTTTCGGCATCCTCATGTTCCACATAAGTTACCCAATTGAGGCCTGGTCATGGATAAACTGAGGAAGAGCAATTTTGCTAGTTTTTATTCAGGGTGCAGGCTCATAAAGGGCTTCCACCATATGGGGTCAAAGACACCAAGTGATATAATCCCCACAGGCTTGCAAAAATTTGAGAAACTCAAATAGTAAGCTAGGCTGGTACAAATTGCCTCTTGAACCCATTTGTAAGAGTGGTCTATCAGTAAATTAAAAAAGTAACCCATTTCAAGGTCTGATTATCATAGTGGATGGGTTCAGTACAGGTAGGAATCTTAACTGGATGCCCACTTCCATAAGGCGCTTACAGTCCAGTTTGTTGGGGGTCAAAATATTGATGTACCCACGTTCTGGGACATATTGATGGTCAATTTCACCACCATCCAGTATGCAGTTGAGCTTCTGGTAAACCGCTATGATCAGATACAACCACTCCTCCATCCCAACAAAGTTGGAGGTGGATGCAGATCACATCCTGAAGATCTGATTTGGGGCCAGTTAGTCAGAACACCCGCCACTTATAAACAAATAAAAAAAATTCAATATGTGACCCAGCGTCATTTATAATTTGTCATTGTGGGGCAGTCTCCATACAATACAGTTCCTTATTAATACAAGGGTGTTGGGGCTCCTTAGGGGGTTTCTCTTTTTAAGATCCAGCCTATGTCTTCATTGATGCAAAAGCTGCGGGACAAGAACTTCTGTGATTGATGCAGATGAAAGCCATGTTTACAAATAATTATGCATAGTGGTGCCGATTCCAGGGCTTTCAATACCAATGCAACCACAGGAGAGAAACCAAAATTAAATCAACTTAATGAGGGCTCAGGGGACACATGCTGCATGCATATATTGGAGGAGTTTATCCAACAAAATAGCGTTCTGCTGACACCAATCAAGCACCATAACACTGTTCCACTTGGCATTGGTAAACAGGTGGGCTGCTTCTGTGGGGACATCCGCCTCACTCCATTGGAATGCTTCAGCTGGGGTAATTCCTTCTTCATGAAAAGGAGAAAGAGAGGGCTCAGAAAATGACTGTTTCTAGTCCATATAGTTTTAGCCCAAGTTTCCATTTTGAGGCAATTCTTTTGAGTTTGGGGTCATAAACCCACACATGGCTGCCGCTGCCTAAAGCAGGATCTTATGTTTGATCCAAGCATGAGCAGTCTCTGGGGTGAACCCAGCTGCATCCAATCCTCTGCTGCGTCCAGGGTTCGTTCACGCCAGATCTTCCATTTGGTTAGAAAGAAGGAGTGACCACGCAGGGTTTTGTGAATGTTTTTCATCACGCCCAAACTCACCCAGGCCAGGACGTAATTGATAGTGGTTTAGCCTAAGCCAGTACTTCATCTCAACTGGAGTAAACCCATTATCGCTCCAGCTAATTAAAACTTTTGGCGACCATACCAGAAGGGCCCCCAGTCAATGGCTTTTTCTTTTGTTTAACCTGCTTGCAGCAAGTCAGAGATCACAGAAGAAGGGATGCGCATATACAAGCAGTGTAAGGCTTGGTAGCCTGAAACACGGCCTTGATCCATGATAGCGCCTCATCAGGAGAAAAGATGTTGTTGCAACACTTGAGGGCAACTTCAGCAGAAAGAGCATGGTGCACCTAGTTGAGCGCAATGGTAGTGTTGAGGAACATCCTGATATAACCAGTCAGTTCTTACTAACAAGATTACAGAGCTTTTAACTAAGGGCGCCATCTTAGCAGGAATATCCACTTTATTAAACTCCATTGCATCAAAGAGGTCAATGCCTGCATCAAGCTATGCCTTGCATTGGCGGGTATAAGGTCCCAGACCGCTGCTTCCACCACTTGGTTGTCCACTGGCAGCTTCATCCAGTCATGGGATTGCTCAGAGCAGATGCGTGATGATTTAAAGATGATTGCCAACTCAATCAGGATCAGAGTGCCAATTTACCATTTCAATGTCTCATTGGAGAACTTGTTAGCATGCCAAGTGGTTGCTGTCTGAGGGGATATAATTTATGAAATCCATTGAGTCGCTGCCATATATGTGAACTGCAACATTTTACACTGCAATATATCCTGAATGAAATTGGCTCATTGGGTAAGCATTTCCTTCTGTGCTGGCATATACTTCATGAAGACATCACGAGGTACAGCTCTGAGCTCCTTGATAGGCTTATCAGATTATGGGATTGGTGTTAACACTTTTTGTTTTTTCTGCAATGGAATTTGGTGATCTGGAAAATTCAAGTTGATCCTAAAGAAACTGTAACTTGATTGGGGTTATGATATAATAGGGTTTGATTCAAGTGACATAATTTTGATGGGGATAATCGCTGAATGTTTTTTACTAAAGGTATTAACGTCCAATTAATCCTGACTATCATTACTAAGTATGGGGTGATTGAGTCCCTGATTATGATAATTGGTAGCGGGCATTCCCATAATAGCAGAGGGTTTTCAGAGGGCCTGAATGGAAAAGTTTCCTAATACTGGGGCCCTGGACTAAGATAAAAGCCTTTTTTTTGGGGGGGGGTTGGAAACTGATACCTTTTTATCTGCTTGAACTTTCCAACTAGCAGAAAACATGGATTCTGACAGAGCAGCTATATGCCCCATCTGTGGCTTAGATGCTATTATGGGTTACTGGGCCCACATATTGATGTTTAAACCTGCAGTGCGTCAATTTCAGGGTTGGTGTCTGAGTCAGTAGGGTGCACTTGGGCAGCATTTCTGACATTTTTACCATTAGAGTTGGCGTATGCCCCCCTGCCAGTTGGATTAACCATATTGCGGAGTAAATTTTGAATAAATAAAATTTAGCTACTGTGTACCACAATTCTATGGGCTAAGATTAAGCAGGCGGGATTCCTGATTGTAACTGGAGCAGCTGAAAGTCGTGAGTATACTCCAATAAGAGCAATAGGCGTGAACTAATTTTGCTTTTTCTAAAAACTTTTTACCAGGTCACGTTTTAAAATTCAAAATGTGAGGATAACGCGCAAAAGGAAGATAACCAATATTCCTACTATGATAGCACCCCTTTATTACTAAAGTATAATAGTAATTTAATCCTTAATCCAAAATAAAGCATTTTATAGTAAACATAAACCAATGTCAATAGCAATAATAAATGAGTTGACATCAATTAGAAAAACTAACAATCTTTAACCCTAAAGATGAGGCTTACCTATACTAGTGCGAAGACCAATAGTAATAAACTGAGAGACTTTTCTCCTGGAAAATAATTGCATCACTTACTACTTTCTGAAAAACTTTTAAAAAGATAGAGTCAGGGGAGGCGGGTTTTAGACCTAAAATGAAAATGTGAAAGACATGAAAACCTTTATATAGTTTCCAATGAGTTAGAATGTTTATTTGAAAGTGATTTAAACCAGATCAATCTCCAACTCATAAGCCTGAGCATTTAAATGCATGTACCTTGGATAAAATCCTTCATGTTCTTGTTCAAAGTCTTAAACATACCCAAGAACCTTCTTTGTGGGTGTGCGCTGGGCAGCGTTTATAATATAGCACTTCTTTATAATTCCCATTGGTTTTGTTAGGTGTTATTGGACAAGAAAATGTATCTCTTGCATATGAGTTAAGCGCTTTTAACTTCTAGAACTGCACAATGAAGTATGGGCCCATTTTAGATGGCAGAATTGTATCTAAAAATAGATCAAATGAGAAACCCCAAAGTAGTATATGTGGGATAGGTGTATGCAAATTGGTCTATGGGGAATTCGGAGGCCCATGTGTTCATAAGTGGGTGAGGCATAGCAGCACAGATACTGATCCAGGGACTAGTAACTCTCTCCATTTGACAGTCAGACTTGATTTTTTAAGCAGTATCCCAACACAGTGTAATTGTGAGGGAAATCATTAAGGAATATCTAATTAGTCAGTTTAGGTGGCCCTAGTCATTCATTATTTCTTTTAGTTTCCAAACAATAATACATCTGAGAGATTAATGCTGCCGCTATTTCTTCTAGAAAAATGGAAATGTGGCAAGGGATAAAAATGCATAGTTTGTGAATATATTTAAAGAAGTTTAATGCATTAAACCTCTCAAAGGGATTTAATCAATGGAGTCAATTGATAATGTGGACCAGGGACCTAATCCTGTTGCAGAGGTTTAAAATACCTTACTTTACTGACCTATTTGGCTTGGAGAGTTCACAAAAATATCTTGAACATACAGTATGAAATGTCTTAGAAAGTGACAGAATATACAAACGCTTTTTATAAGGTCTTCAATTCTTAGACTAGAATGGATCACCGTGAGGAAAATTGTATCCTCTAAAGTCCTGTTTATATAAAGATAAGTGACCCAGACTATGTCTAAAAATTTACTATAACTTCCAGGACATATTAAAAGCTTGTGAATTGAAGATTTTATGGGTAAAACAGCTCCACTCCCTCTGCAGAGAATGTTTAAGATTCAAGTCTTGGACAATTTGGGGCGTTTCTGGAGTCAAGTCAGTATGGGAAACCTCAAGGGTTAAGTGTGAAATATTTGGTAAATGTCATATTTAAGAATATCTTTATAAGTTAACTTCAGTGGGGCTAATAAAAGACCACAGCTCAAAATAATAGTGATAACATTTAAGGGCCTTTAAAAACTTTTTTCAGCTTTGTTCAATTTGGAAAGTTAGCAATAAAATGTTTTTTAAGTTTGTAATTTTCTGTACTAGAATTTTGAAATATATCAGGACGGGCTATCGTTGATATGGTTTCTCTAGATACAATGGAGTAGAATAACTTTGTATTAGGAAAATTTTCGTGTACTGCTATTCATGGTTAAGACATTTAATACGCTGCTTATGCCTTACACTTATTATGAAATTTAATGATTTTATGTTAAAAAATGGCTCAAAAGATTTAATTTATTTATTGTAAAAACGTTTATTTATATGAGATTGGGGGGAACTTGATGCATTTTAGAATACATTGATCTTCCTCAGTCAGGAACTTTGGTTTATTTTGGCTTGAAGACCAAAGCTTGATCTTTAATCCACCCTCGCCTAGGGTTTGTTTGCTAATTATTCTAGGGATTTTATATTTTGCCAAAAAAGAAGCCAGTCCATCTGATTCATAGTGGCGCTTATAAGCAATTCTTTGTAAAAAATATTAGATCAGAAACTACTTCATCCACACCAATACTAGGCTACAGTCATGAGAAAGGCTGATAAAGAGAAGACTGGGTTTCAATCATGGTGAGTTTAAGCGCAGTGACAACCCTAACAGACCGTTGGCACAGCCTTTTAACAAAAGGAGGCATACCTAGGATTTACGTGAGGGAAATAAAAATTAAATAACATACCAAAGGCTTATGATAAACCAGATGGCTTCAATGGGGCAACTGCGGGTGTTGTAAGGCAACCCAATTGGCAAGAGAGGTGTAGAGGATGACAACTCCTTTGGGGTCCGCAGTTGTGAACTTTTAGATAAATCATGCAGGTACCCAGCATCAGATATAAATTGGATTGCATCTCAAACGAGGGCTTGCATTGTGTCAGAAACATAGAGAGGATACTAATATATATTGTTAAATTATGTGGTGGTGAATGCAGATTTAAATTATTAGTCAAGATCAATTGGTTAACTGTGTCATTAGTGAATTGAAAACAATGGTTCACATTGTTTGATTTCATGTTTTGAAAATAGATTGGTAAATTTGGTTCACAACCAATTCCCTGGAGTTAGTGATGGTTTGGTTATAACAATTTTTGTCATATAATTTATTGGTGTCCATGACAAATTGAGTAAAGTAACTGAAGCATAGGTTCATGTGACATCTGCAATGGCGTTATGGATGGCGATTCAATGTATTGAAGGCCACTCAAGGGACATGGAAAGCATAGTCTGAAAAAGGTTTTCTTTTCACAGTTGATTCTTTGTCTTTTTAGTATAGCAAATTGATAGCAGAGTCTGAATATAACTGGAAGAAGGGCAAGCGTTGCATTTATTGGAGAAAGCAAAGATAATTATAATGAAACGGCATCAGCTAATCTTAGATTTGCTGCCTTTTGGGGATTGAGGAGAGTTGGTACTAGTAGATTTGTGTTCCTAGGCCTTAGAACTATAATACATGATGTCATTTAATATACTAGAGGTATATAAAAGTTTCATAGAGATGTATAAAAGGTAATCTAATTTAATTGGTTTTGCAGATCAAGGGGGAATTTGAATAGGAAAGGTGTGTGTTGCATGGACGCTTTGGGCTAGAATATCAGTTGAAACAGCCTTTAAGTTGACTGGGATTATTTGGGAAAAGCCTAGTATTCAGCTTGTACCAATCTGGCTGATTGTGCTTGGGGGTTTGACTATTTAGGACCATGTTAAGAAAAATGTCTAAAGGCTGGATGGTGCCCTGGGCCCCGCCGGTGGTCCCTGGAGTTACCACCTCCTTGAAAACCCCCTCTATCTTTTCCAATAAGAGAAAAAGGAAAGGGTTGAAAGGAAGGGGAGATCCTTGTTGGGAAAGGCAGTAACCTATTGATCATATATCATATGGGACTAGATATCTCTTATAAATTAAGAGCCAACAGAGGGATAGGTCTTTCTTAGACCTGTAAGGGACTTTCTGCGTTCCAAGAAGAGGGTCTGGTGCTCAGGAATTATGCGCACTTAAAGTAGAGATCTCTTGATTTTGGTTTGTAAGATTTTAATTGTGGTCTGTAGGTTAAATCTATCATCAAGTTGAACTGACAGTGCCCCCTCATGATCCTGTCATAGGGTGCCATAAGCTCAAAGAAATCTAATATGTACATGGTCTACTAAATTACTCTGTGTCATATCATTAATGTTGTATCTGGATCCTGTCTAGTGGATAACGAAATAAAGACTTGAAGAGGAGGTGTCTGGCTTGTTGGATTGCCCACCACGCTGATAGTAATATATAAAAACATGATATTTTACCCTGTAGTTAAAAAAGTCAGGCAATTTGACTACCTAGTGCTAAAAATTCAGGTTGTCATTCATTATATTTAGAGGTCTCTCTAAGGGTGGTTGAGGCTATGGTTTCTGTGGTGATTGCTATAAATTAGATTAGCTCATCAGCAAATGAACACATGGATGATTTGGCATTGATTGGAATAGCTATTTCTAGAATGGGCTTATTGCTAATGGTTAATCAAGTGTTCCTTCCATGTAGATACTAGAAGTGCATTTTTTTATTACTTGATAACATTTTGTTTTATAGAAAGTAAGGCGCTTGGCAAGTGTTGGTTCCACATCACAAAACCTTTCTTAGGTGTTTTTAAGGATTAACAACAGTGTTCTGTTTGGTCATATTACTGATTCATTAGTCAATGGGATGTAGAGGACGGCAAATGTTTGGATGATGAATTTAAGGGACGTCAGATCCTTAAAAGCTTTTGAATTAAAGTTAAGCCCATAATCCAAAAGTACAATCATAGGAAATCCGTGTTGAGTGAAAATAAAACAAAAGGAAACAGGGCGGTGGCTTTTTCTATCGCAACTGAAACAGTCATGTTTAAAACCACTTCATCAAGTGATCTACCACAAGAAAAATATGCCAATGGTTATAAAAATCTTCTGTTGAGGGTTTTGTAAGGAGATTGTCTGTAAATCTAATGTTTCCAGAGTGGTGGTGCTCAGTGCACAGAGCCAACGCACGGAAACCAGCCATTAAACCAAAGTTACAAGAGCCCAGCAGAGAGTGCTGGAGCAATAATAAACTTAAGGGAAAGAGTGCGATTATTATAACAAAAATACCACTAAAAACGACGCGGTGCACAAAGGGGAAAAGGGTAAGCATTCCATAATGGAGGGAACCTGGGCGAACCAATGGTGCACTAGTGGCTAACCATATCATCTGTAAAACTGTTTGGTAAATGTAGTGTGAGACCTCCTCAAAGGGGTCCGCACACAGGATCATTTGTAATAGCATTTTTAATAAAACAGTAAAATGGGAAATTTATTGGGAAGTCTACCAACAAGGAGTGTTGGTCATGGGAAACATAATTAAACTATGGTGGGGGAATATGGGGTACGCTGAAGTGGGCCCAAGCACTGACCCACCAATAGGCAGACACTTCCATCCAAATTGGTCAAATATGCCAAAACTGACTTCACTTTAGTAATTGATTAAAGTTGGATCTGACCTGAACGCATAATTTCATAAATGGAACGAGTTTCAAAAACCCATTTCTCAACTACCTGAGTCAAACTGTCCGTGTTAATAGTGTAAACCATTCTTTTTAACGCCTGGGCCGACGTAAGGGGCTGGGCGTTAGGCACCTCACTAGTATTAACCTGGGAATATTTAGCCTATACCCAGCGTTGGTCTAGTGTATGCCTGAGGTCAGGGAGGGCCTGAATCTTCACCTTCTTGGCCTCTTGGCTCAAAGCCTTATCCGTGGGGTTGGTCCCCACTATGATGCCATTTGACCATGACAGGGTTGATCATGGTGACGATGACTAAGCTGAATGGTTCAGAGAGTGTCACCACCTGATGATGGGTCTTTGGGCTTTTATTTTGATTCCTTTATGTCTGACATGCTTCCAGAATTTCTTAGTGTTTTGACCATATAATACCAGTAACTTCCCTTTATTAAACACTTTTAAATCTCCTTAACAACTCTATTCCCACATTGAAGTGCCTATCAAGAATTACCTTTTTCTGGGAATATGGTCAAACATATGGTAGCCATTTCTCATCATCTTTCTTGTACAGATACTCACACTAAATTTAAGTATCCTTTGTCAATTTCTTAAGCTCATCCTTAGTTCCCTGGGTCTCAAATTTTCATCTCTCCACCATATAATCAGGTTTTACAGTCTATACTCTTCTGTAGCGAGTAATCTAGGACAGGAATTGACAATATCGCTTTAAAATTTTGATGGATAGGCTAAAATATGCAGAAAATTAAGGAGAAATAGCTCTGCAGCCAAAGGGAACATTTTTGAATTCTTCTATATGGTTCCTTCAATTGTATAACCAACAAAGTGAGCATAACCAGTATTTAAGGTGAAGTGAATTTCATAGATGAAGAAATGTAAGTTTGATAACAAACTGTACAAATTGGTACATCTTTCCATTATTCTATATTTCATTCTACTTTGTTTAATGTCATGATGAAACACAACACTGGGTGGTTTGCCTGATGGTAGTCATTTTAAATCTAAAATAGCACCTACAGACATTTTACTAGAATAGATGAACAAAAGGAAAGAATGTCCAAATTGGGGGTTAATAAAGCTTGTCTTTATCTTAATTTAATCTGGGGTCAAAATCTCAATCCAGCTCTGGTTCCATTTGATAAATACTTTTTTGATAGGTTGTATGAGGGGTTACGCTAGGTTGAAATATCAAGAAATAAGTTTGTGGCAATATCCTATCATTCCTAGGAGCATTTTATTTGTGTCTCTAACTGTAGAGGGGGGAATTCTCTAACTTGGTGACCTTATCCAGGTTAGTTAGCTCCCTTGCTTTATAACCATATTCAAGGGCTCCATCTACAGTTGTAAAAGGAGAAAGGGGAAGCCTTATCCTAAGCAAGGAGTGTTGGAGCAAGTTTGTACTTCCTACAGATTATCTAGGTGTCTACTAAAAGTTTTAAAACCAAAATTACTGAGATATACCAAAGCACACAATAACTTTTAGGTCACCGATGAGTCTTCCATTGTACATCAGTGTGAGGTTCAGGGGAGACCAAGTTATCTTTTTTTAACACTTTGCTATTTTCTTGGAGATAACTGAGGCACCAAGAAACCAGAAAGATTATGGCTCCTTTGACCTCTACCCAATAAGAGAATAAGACATATTATTGGGAGCATTTTGGCTATGATGAGAGCTATGATGCTCAAAATGCTTTTACAAAAATGGAAGCCCAAACACAATTAGAACAGATAAGTTCTTTATATAACAAGTAAATAAAAAATAGTCCAGTACCTTGACAATTGATGGCACTGGCCTATATAAAGAGAACAGCTTTGGTGCTAGGGTTACCACACTTTTTTTGGGTGTTTTCACTTCTTGGGTTTCAGATTCCTCAGTTTGCGCCTTTGAGGAAAGGGCTACATTTCAAAAATGTCATGAAAATGAGGTCAGGAGGTTTGTTGAGGAACCCCATAATTGGGTGATAACTCATTAGGCCTTTGAATTTAAAAAAAAATCAAGACATGCTCCACTTGAAATAGTCCAGCGCTCATTTTGCTGCAGAATCATCCTAAAAACTTTTAAAAAAAGTAGGAAAATGCAAAGTGGGGAGAAAATGTCAGTTTTTAGGAAATCAATTTTCTTAGCAAAGTCTAAAGATTTTATACTTCAAAGATACATATATAGGGGATTTGGGAAATTAGGAAATTTGGATAATGACAGTGGTATGTGGGACTTACCTGGAGTAGTACTCTGCCATTTTATTGATTAGTTGAGGTATTTCTTCATAAGATCCTAATCCTATCAACATACAAACCACCAGGAAATGTGGAACTAGGTGCTTTGGAAGGAAAATGGTAAAAGGCACTAGAAAGCCTTACAGTTGATATGTTGTTGAGGCGTTACACAGATCCTATTACAGTTGAGTTGGCTTAGATAGCTCTTGTTATATCAGGTACGCTAGACCAATCTTTTGGTAATAGATAAATCTACTAATAACTACTGGTAAGTTATATAGCCAAAAAATAATGGTCTCTATTGAGTAGGCAAAGGGAGACATAAATATTGGGCAGAGAGTAACAGTTTTCAATCATTGAGATGAGCTTCCTATAGTTCATTACTTCCTAGTGTCTGCAAGCCTTATTAGATACTAAAAGAGGAGGAAAAGACAAAGGCTATATAAAAAGCTAAAAAATTTGCGTCCAATAGTTTTTTTACTGCAACCTGAGATTCTTTGACCTTACTATTCTAATAAGGTCAAGCTCATATAGGTGCTATGTCTCCATTAGATTTAATATAAATGATTTTCATCTTCTTAAAGTATAAATGATTGTTTAGAAAAAGATCAAAATTTTTTTAATACATCCTCAACCTTCTTCAAATGTACATTATTTTCATGATTCCTAAAAGAAGGCCTTACTATATCTATGGCCTGGGGTTTCCCATTTCTAAAGTCACATAAGCTTACAAATTCATAAATACTGGAAAAATGATAAATGGTAACATGCATACGTAGCAAATAATGTTATATTTATTTCAGGAGTAAACTGTTCACTCAGGGATTCTGATGGAAAGGGTTGATCCACTTGTGATAAGTTTTTTGTCTTACAAAGTGATTCTTCAGGCTATTTGGAGAGTCTTTGTAACAATTGAGTTCATCTCAATTGTTACACTTTGACTTGGATTCAGATTTTCCAAATCTGAGTCAAATTGCTTTAGAATTTTTTTTGGTTCAGTTGTTTTGGGCGCTGGGTTGTGCCTCACCCAAGTTGTAGACTAGGCTTGTGTGAGCCTAATCAATGACTTGGGTGAGGATTCAAGGGGAGGCTTTCATAAAATGTGGCTGCCAATTCCAAAGTTTACTTCGTAATATTAACCCTAGCACTTCCTTCCTGGGGAGCATTGTTGGTTGCTCCCCAGATGAGCTCTGGTTGGAGGGCCCTTTTTATTATCCTTAGTAAAAATAAAGATTGTTTTTGGGGTTTTCATACCTTGCATACCTGTTGGTCTTTTATGGGTGTTTGGTTTTGATGAGTTTTTGTGTGGTTGAGCTGGACCAACCCAGAGGATGTGCATAGCCAATTAGTAGGCAATGTTTTATGCTGTTGTTGACCCAAACCTCTCCCTACTCAGTTAGGTCGCTTTGGTTGCTTGTTGGTGCATCAAAGAAACATTCATTATAGGGTTAGAACTGAGGTTTTCCATTTGTTACAGTCAAGTTCTTGAGTACGTAGTAATTATAGATATGATACTCATATTATCCATTCTAAAGCCTTGGAATTATACATAATGGAGCTACTCCTGATCACATCAGAACTATCATAAACCCCTGCTGATAACAGTAAGCCTAAGTCAAAAACCTTAACAATAAATCTTTTATATTTGGCGTTATTAAGACAAAATAAAAACAACAACAATAGAGACTGATTCTGTAAAAAATTATCTATTGACAAAATATAAGAAGTACATATAATGCTTGGGATTTAGAGAGAATAAAGTAGAAATTATTTTAAACAAGACAACTTCTTATCATTAGGTGATTGTGAATTTTCTACTTACTTTCAAATTCAGAAGAATCCAATTCCATGATTCTTTGGAATCTTATGGGGTTTCCCATAAATCTTACTGAGAAGCTTTATATTACTTGTGAATGCGTGGCTGCTGTTATGAGCTCAAATGTGGCTTCTTTTCCTGTGACCCTTGAGGCTCTTGTAACAGCATGGATACCTCATATTTATCAGTCAATGGAGTTTGCAAAGTTTATATGCTTCCAATTTTGGCTATATGCTCATTTCTCAGCTTTTTGTAATTGAAAAATCTTTTTAGGATGGAAGCTTGGTAAGTTGTCCATCATTGGCGTAAGATGCCAGAGGTATAAATGGGAAATTTCTTGAGGTGTCATCTTAAACGTTGTTAACATAGTCTTTTGGACTGATATCTATACTTGTAAGTCCTCTAACATCATAAATTTTATCTGTCATAATTATTGCAGCAGTCAGGGGGTTTATCATCTTATATTGTAAAGAAATTAAGACTCATCAAAGTCTATAAAAAAGGCTTTGGAAGTTTTTAAAAACCTTTTGATCACTGGTCAATTTAGATAGAACTCAATCTTTGTTAAGGCCAGCTACAATGGTAGTACTAATAATAGTAATATTGGTTTATGGTGTATTATAAGGCAAGGAATTTACCCTATAGTTTCGCCTTTCTCAACAGTACAAAAAACTTGGAAGTCCCTGGTGAAGTTGAAAGGCAATAAAAGATTTGGACTGTATTTCTGAGTCTAGCGCTTCTATGCATATTAACTTCATCCAGAAATTGTCTATCCTAGTTTTTAACAAGTGCTATGGAGGTATGTTCAGAGGTACTTGAGGTGTAGAAAACTGAACTTTTGTGGTATTAGTGTTAATCCCAGAACATACAGAGGCATCACTTATAGTCTTTTGACCATATGGAGTAGACAATTTTACTTAGGACCTTGAACATAGTTTTTATTCATTAAACTCAGTTATTCTTCTCTAATAAACAGGTACATTCTAGACACCTGATTGCCAATTAATGGAGTTTGCAGAATCAGTGGAGCCTGATGTTCTGACAAAAACAGAATTGTGTTCAAGTGATGTACAATAGTGGAAAACTCTAGAAAAACTGGGTACCTAATATTAGTTTTCAGCTTGAATTATCTAGTTCTTAAAGCAAAATGACTCTCACAATTTCCAAACTTGACGAGGAGAAAGGAGTAAGCTCCAAAATACTAGGTACACTGCGTCCCTAAAGTATCATATTTTATATAGTATAATTAGTATGGTTCAACTTTATACTTTTAATTTGTTTTAATGAGATAAAATTCAATAGTGATCTAAACCCTTAAACAGATTTGAAGAAAAATGTTTGTGCAAATTATAGGGGCACAAAAATAAAAATTTAAATAGTTCAAAAATATGAAAATTTTAAAATCATTATTGTGGAGAAGAACAAAACAAAAATTTGGTTTTTGAAAAAAATTAATTTACAACTTGAAATTGAGCAGATAGCACATCTATTTTAGATTTTTATATATTTGCATTGAAATATGAATAAAGAGATTTGGTTAGAATAATTTAATTATATTTAAAGAACTACTATTGGAGTCTTCTTGATTATAAAATGGCGCATTGGGTGCATGCTGATTATAAAAACAAGGGTATATGCATAGATATTTGTCACAATTTTCACACTTTATAAAACAAGGTTTTGCTAACTCCATTTGAATAGCATAACCTGCAGTTTGAGCGCTTTGCGACTTTTATTGGGAGATGGCATTCAGCACATGACAATTCATTCTCATATCCTAAATCAAATGAAATACTAGACCTGAGAAATAAATATACAATAAGCAACTCAAAAAATAATGCTTCAATTTTCTATTTGTTGAAAAGGCACTATATAGTACATAGGTATTAAGCAGCAATATTTCAAGGATATGCATATAATTCTCTGAGTCCAACGATTTTTTATGGAGTATTACTAAATCATCTGATCAAACTTATCTACCCCATTCATAAATTTGTTATACTCATCTATAACCCTAGAAATTGTTTTGTTAATTAGTTCTTCATTTTTTCTAACACCATATTTGTTGGTTAGCATTACCACTGGTTTTTTGTCACACCAAATTAAAATTAGAGCATTTCCCCTCTGCAAATATATTGACTCCTCACATGCTATATCTTTTTTAAACTTAGCCAGATTTAGAGGTTCTCCACGGTTGCTTCTCAAAGTGCCAAAGATATAAATTTTTTCTAATAACTTCTTGGCAAGAGTATAGGAATTGTAGTAGTTGTCTACAAATAATATACAATTGTATTCCATTAAATTTTTCACAAATCCATTACAGTTTGGGCAAGTGAACATTTTTCCCTGACTAGACTTATATTGTAAACAAAACTTGCTTCAGACTTGGCTAGGACGTAAAACTTTATGGCCCATTTGTCAGGTTTGAAGGGGGAATATACACAGTTTTTAATCTCTCCCTTGTATGCCATCATTCCTTCAACAATAGCTAAATGCTCACCTGACACATAAAGACATTTAAATAGCCCTTCTAGGAACCCCACGATATTTGGCTTTCTCGTTAGCTTTATATCATTGATATCTTTGGTACTGATACAAGTAATGTGCTTATTTAGTTCTTGAAATCTGCCATAGTTCATAATCTTTGATATAATTAGGTAGTAGGAATATTTTTCACTTTATTCCAACAATATTCATAGTTTGGATACTGCTTAATGCTTAAAATTAAAAGAAGCGCCATGTAAGCATGTAATCCCATCTTTGTCATTAGTTTTGGTCTATTTTCAACTGGCTTGTTTTATTCCTTTCAATGATCTCACGTTTTGTATGTGTGATGATATAATCAAAAATGATATAAGTAAAAAAAGATCAAAAAAAGCCCTTTCAGATGATGGAACAGGTATCAACATTCTTGATTGGGAGTGAAAGCTTCTATCCAGCAATAAAAAAAGCTCAGGATGCCAGTCCTCAGTAATGGGTAGCGTTAAATTAGCATTTGAACTAGCTTGGCATTAAGTAGGGAAACTACTTTGATAAGTTAATAATTCCTCTGAATCTATTTTGTCTGTATTCTAAGTAAAATCTTGGTCTATTAGCATGGTTTTATTTCTGCTTTGAATTCCATCGCCTTCTGATTCCATGTTTAGGGGTAAAATAAATTACACTTAAAGGTGTAATGGGCAAAAAAATTACACTTAAAGATGAGATTGGAAAAAACCAAATTACACTTAAAGTTGATATTTCCTGTTTAAGGATTATGATTTTAATGGTGAGGATGGAACTTTTTTGGACCTTGACAATGAATTATGTAACTACAATTTTAATATTTTTAAGGGCAGAGTGAGAAACATGGGGGATTATGAGAGTAATACTAAGCAAGTTTGTGATCTTGATATAAAAGAAATA
Organism: Massospora cicadina; assembly: GCA_022478985.1. Classification (NCBI taxonomy): domain Eukaryota; kingdom Fungi; phylum Entomophthoromycota; class Entomophthoromycetes; order Entomophthorales; family Entomophthoraceae; genus Massospora; species Massospora cicadina. The sequence continues at coordinate 13,287 of JAKSZP010002786.1, read as the reverse complement.
GCATGTTTCAAAAAAGAGCCTTTAAAGCAGTAATATAAGATTATATAAGTTTCAACTTAGGTATGGTAGATGTTTTTTAAGTTCTTTGAAACTAAACCTCTTTCTTGATATTGAAAAATTTATTTCCGTCTCTTCATCATATTAGCACCAGAATTATGTGGCTGTGTGGCGTAGTACCTGGTATTAATTTAATTTTGAATTTACTTCATTTTTCATTGCCTCTATGCCATGTACTTGAGGTCAGACCATAGGTGGTGAAGGAGCTGTTCTTTGTTAACAAGGCTAAAAAATCTCAATCAGAGTCGTGGAATATTCCAGTTTATTAGCCTGTAGTCCTTTAAATTCTAGAACTTTATGAGTTATACTAGCACAAGTGGCTTTCTAGTAGATTACCTTGTTACTACGGCTTTATCTTTAACTTTTATTAGCATAAATATCCCTTTACTAAGGTGACAATAAACACTTTGGCTTTATATGAAAAAAGGTAGATAAAATCAATTGTAGCTTTATTTAAAATAATTGGTAATATCGTTAATATTTAAGAATGTAAGCTCTCAGTGCAGATAACAACCCACAGGATTAGCAATATCTTCTATTATAAACTCAAGCTAGCTTTGTTTTTTGTTCAGTAAGGAATCAGCGTAAGGAGGGCTGGGATTTACTATTCTAGCTCTTATACATTGAAAAAGGAAATTTTAACAAATTATATATATGAATACAATAGCTAAAACAAGGCTAGAGATAAGGCAAGATAAGGCTAAATTAAAGTCTTATTCATGCTGACCAGTAGTGCAATAAATGGTGAGTCTTCCTAGGTTCATTTAGTAAGGCATTTTAGTATTTTAAATTATTTGGCGATATTAAAATTAGCATCAATACTATTTTTGGGCCATAAGCCCATTAAAGCATCAATTGGTAAATATATATAAATATATGTATGCTGAAATTGCCTAATATTATTTGCATTAAAAGCTAGGATTGATGATTCACACCTATAAGGGAAAATCCTGACACAGGGCTTGTATATTTCATGGATACAAGTGAAGCTTTATTCGATCCTTATATATGCAGTTGTAATTTAAATGTGATGCAAGGTCAGAAATCTGTTTGATGATTGCATTGGACAAGGTGACTCATTTTAAATTAATGAGTCTCAGAGTACTGATTTTTAATCAACTAGGCTTTTAACATTGGAAGCCTCATCACCAAAAAAATTTGATTTTAATTTTACAGTGTCTGATTGCTGCAAAATCTCTGACTTAAGGCCATCTTGAAATTTTTTTATTCAAAGTATGGAATTCTTTTAGATGGGACCATAATCTCCCAAACTTCACTGCTTAGAGTATATTGACAAGCAATTTACTTTTTGATAATCAGATAACTCTTCCAATGCAATTCTAGCTATAAAACAAAGAGCGTTGCTTTCTTCTCAGTAGATTAACTTTGAATTAAAGCTGTGGTTGAATTGGGGCTCCATGAGAGCCAAAGTAATATTAACATTTTTAAGGGATCTGGCCTGAGATCTCAGGATATATCTCAGCATAATCCTGACGAATAAGCTAGTCATAATAGTAATGTAATTTTTCAAGTTTTTTTAGCCTCGTTTCAGTACTGTGTTAAGAGGCGTTTAAGTCCTTCTGGTTCCATTTCTTTTTTGACGCCTGTAGCTCTTTATAATGGCTTTGTATTTGGCATTAGCACTTACTGACCCTAGCTTAAAGTTGCTGCATTGTTTATCCAGGTGGGCAAATTGATCCTCTGACATCCTAGAAACTGGTCCAATGATTTCCACATATCTAATCTTCACTTTTAAAGGAATTGTTGGGATGAATGATATCACATGAAATAAAATCATATCCTCAAGCTACACCATTCACCTGTCCATGGAAGTCCTAACCATAGTTGTATTTCTTTCTTACTTAGTACTAAGAACCCCTGGTCACTGGAAATTTGGTGCTAAGAGCCCAGGAGTCTAAAGGGACCTTTGGGCCCAGTAGGTCCAATGATTCTGTAAAGTCTGGAGCTATTTTAGATACTTCAGCCAATAAAATTCCAAGCAACGCTAATGTCACTTAAATCCATAGCTAAAGTTAAATTATCTTCTAGACCCAAGTGAACCATAGAAGCTGTAGCTGGCTCATTTTCATGGCTAAATGACATCATAGTGGGGACCAACCCTAAGGATCAGGATGGGCGCCAGGAGGCCCATAAGGTGAAGATTCAGGCCCTCCCTGGCCTCAGGCACACACTAGACCAGCGCTGGGTACAAGCCAAATAAGCCCAGGTTGGTACTAGTGAGGTGCCAAATGCCCAGCCCCTTACGTCAGCCCAGGCGTTAAAACGAACAGTTTGTGCAACTAACACAGATGGTTCAATTCAACTAGTTGAGGAACGTGGTTTTGAAACCCATTCCATTTACAAAACAATGCGTTCAGGTCAGATCTAACTTCAATTAATTACTCAAGTGAAGTCAGTTTAGCATATTTGACCAATTTGGATGGAAGTGTCTGCCTATTGGTGAATCACTGCTTGGTACCACTTTGGCAGGCTCCAAATTTCCCCAACAAAGTATAATTATGTTTCCTGCGACCAACATTTCTTGTTGGTCAACTCCTTACAATAAAGTTCCCCAATTTTCCCATTCTAATTATGTTATCTCAAATGATTCTGTGCACAGACCTCTTTGAGGAGGTCTCACGCTACCTTAACTACCACATATTATATATGATTAGGCTATCACCTAGTGCACCATTGGTTCGCCCAGGTTCCCTCCAACCTGGGACGGTTACCACTTCTCCCTTAGTGCACCGCGTCATTTTTAGTTGGGTTTTTACCTTAATAATTGCTCGCTTTTGCTTGATTTATTGCTACAGCACCCTCTGCTGGGCAATAGTGACTTTGATTCTAACGGCTAGTTCCCTGGCGTTGGCCCTGTGCACTGAGCACTACCACACTGGGAACAAGAGAGTTATAGACACTCTCCTTACATCATTGAGTAAGAGGAGGCTTGTTGGACTATTCCAGAAAGAATCAATAAATAATTAAATTTTTATGTGATGATTTTATGAGAAAACTAAACCTTGAACAGAGACTATACCTGATGATGCAATGATTAGACAACCATGGATTAGTGAGAGAACAAAGGCATAATTATATTCATAAGGATTTTCATTGTATACAAGGCTACTGTAACATCCATGGACTAATGAAAGTCTCCTTGATGATTAGAAAAGATTTTTCCATGCAAAGGGACAATATAAAAATGGAAGCATGTTAAGGCATGAACTATAGACATTCCTAAATTTGACTAGTAAGTATTCTTCTTATTAAAATGTCACATCTTGCATTGCCAGTTATCATATCATTCCTTAGTAGTAGCATCTGAGCTAAGTATATTGCTAGTGATTTCAAAACTAATTATTTAAAGACTTTAGAAAACTGACCCTCTTACTATCAGATATAGGAAAACTTACAACTCATTATGGAATCCCAACAACAACATTTTGGATGTGGTGAGTTAATTGACCATCAAAAATCAGAATCTTAGTATCAAGAAAGGCGATCTGGTTCTGGGCCTTGTTAAAAAGCTTGTGTTGCCCATGATAGCTTCGAAGTTAACTTTTTAAAAATGTGGAAGAAGTGTCATTATAAACTGCTGTATTTTCATGGAAGATTTAAATCAACAAAAGTTATCATACTGCCCATAGTGATGCATTCTATAAAATGAAGAATATGGTAGTTTGTCAGATGTACAAAGTGGTGGAGTTAATGGTCTGCCTATGTGCCCAACTCATTGTAAGGTAGTTGATAGAAATCATAGAGGTCATTAGTAGTGGATGGTATGAAAGATGCCTGGACTAGATCAATTAGATTCTAGTCAAGTAAAAACATTTACCATCTATGGATTAGGGTGTTGATATTTTTTTGAATTTAATATGTTCTTGATATATGTTAGGCAAGGTAAACTTTGGGGATTTCTAAAACTCTAGGTTCCTGGCAGCATGAGAGGTACTTTATAGTGATAGGTGTTAATCCATCTTGTTATTCCACAAGCTCCATTGGAGGGAGTGATAACTATAATTGTTTTCCATATTGTGATAGGAGTTTCTAATTTTCTCAACTATGAGGTGACTTTATTGAACACTAGTTATCAGCAATAATTAATTGGTGAGTCAGATATGAAAAGTCTTGTTCTCAGAGATGTCTCAAGTGAAAGGTCTAGCTTAAAATGGATATTGACAATTTAGCACCTTCAAGTAAAATTACATATGCTTGTTTTTTATAGAGAAGGTATTAAATATAATTACATCTGTGAATATGACCTAATACATGCTACTAATGTATTAAGCTAATGAGAAATGTAATAAAAAAGTATGCAATGTGTTTAGTCAATTAGGTTATAACCCTTTGTTGGGCTTCCATTTTTGTGGCTCAATGGAGCTGTGCCTAAGAAGCCCAACAGTCAATACTTGAAGAATTTTTAAGCTTACAACAAGTAAATTATATATAAAAAAGTCCAAGTCACGCTTAGGTCCCATCAACTAGAGTATCCATCCTATGTTAAGTACAACAAAAGGGATTTATTGAAGTCAAGTACCATAAAGAGGTATAGATCTTACTGTTGTATTTTTATTATAGTATAGAATAAGGGGTTTTCTCTTTATCAACAATATAGACCCTTGTAAAGAACTAATTAATAAATTAATATAGTGGGAAATCTGTTTATTAGTCTCTTAGGTTAAGCGATGCATACAGATTGTAAGGTGCCTAAGTACATATTTTTGTTAGGGCCAAATGGTAAATTAAATGCATCTAATTGGATGACACATAATATCACTTAGGTCAATCATTTAACAGATTTTTTTCTTACTCTTTTGCAGGTTCATCTTGATTCACTTCTTCTAGTGTTAATTAGTTCAATGGTAGACTGAAAATCAATGATACTTCATTTCAATTAGGCAGTATGAGCATTAGATATCTTAAGCTCAAATTGATCTAACATAATTTTCCTAATATCACTTTGAGCCTCACTGACTATCAGTTTTTCTGTATGATTCATTGATGTGAGTTCATTAACCCCATTCTTGGGTCTAGGTGACTATTCTCTCAAGGTAATTGAATTATTGATATTCTTCCCACTATATCCAGTAACCTATACCTGACATCACTCCCTTCAAGAATATTGGCAGGGGAGTACCGAGGCAATAATTGGCTATGTACACATTTGATAGTCACTCCAGCTTATAGCAACTTTATTAAGTATAAGTCCCTGCGTTTGTAAGTTATAGAGTATGGCATATGTCAGATGTATACTAATTTTATTCCTTGGAGCACTATATGACTGTAATATTACATGACTAAATATGAAATCTCAAAAGCGGGTAGAAGTTAGTGAAGCATTAGCTGATTGGCCTTCTCATATAAAGGTTTTGGCTAGATTTTTCATTGGCCCTAATTTTAGTAGTATGATCTTTTGTGCTAAACTTCTTAGCACTTTTTCAAGCACTTCAGTATTAGCATTGGTAAATTAACGAGCTAATAGAGCCAGAATTCCATGTTATCTTCCACATAAAGCCTAGAAGGGTGACATTTTGATGATCAAATGAAAAGCTTATCCTGTAAACCATTAATGAACTAGGGAGATACTGTTCCCAGTGCAATGGAATGGTAGTGGCCATTTTGTGTAGTATTAATAATTATGATCCATATTCTCTTTCTACATTCCGTTAGTTGATGGGTTGTAGGGCGCTGAAAATAGTTGTTGAGTTCTCAGCTTGTAGCTAAAATTCTCAAAATATTTGAAATAAAGTTTTTCCCATTTCACATATCAGTATATGCGGGCAACCACGCCTAGTGAGAATAATTTAGTAAATGAAGAGAGCGTTAGCCTTGGTGATCTGTGCGGGAATGGAAATTGTTTTACCCCACTATGTAAAATGATTTATCCTTACAAGGATGTGTTGTTTTTCTCCTGTGAATTTATGTAATAGATCTATGAAGTGAGACTGATGATATGAAATGGCTGCTGAAAGGTCATTGGCTGATACTTGTACTTGTCCTTATGTGGCATTTTTTACAAGGTATGCAAGAATCTAAGACTTTCACAACATAGTCATTATTTCTTTCTATTTTTAACAATCCTTGATCCATTTGTAAGTTTTTCTGGATCCTCCATGTCCTAAGATATTGTAGGCTTCCACTATAGCTAATACACATTTCTGAAGGTTGCAATTAGGGTATTCAGTCAGCTCTGAATTCCTTGTATGATAATCTGTTATGAACTTTTGTATTTCAAGAATGTCATTTAACTTTACCTAAACTGGTTCATCTTAATCCTCCACGATTCTAGCTTTGAGAGTAAGTCATATAACTGTTCAGTTTCAATATTGATTAAATGTGATAGGGGCAAACTAGTCAGTATATCTACACTCATGTTTTAATCCAGAGTAATATACAATGTTCATGTTCTAGTGCTGAAGTTTGAGATCTCAATGGTTTAATTTTCCTGTCAGATCTTTCATGTTCTGCAACTACTTCAAAGAACCGTGGTCTGTAACAATTTTAAGTATGTACCATACAAGAAGGGCCAGGAATGTTTCATTTTATGAAGAACAGCGAAGCACTCTTTCTCTGTGGCGCTGAAATGTTGCTCAGCCTTTGAGAGCATCTTGCTTAATAGAATACCAGATGGTCAATGCCTTCCTCATCCAATTCTGAGAAAATGCACTACAGCTAATTCAGAGGCATTGTAAACAGGATGAATGGCTTCCAATAGTCCAGATGTTATGAAACCATGCTTCTTTTCAACAAATCCTTCATGGTCTCAAATTCAATTCTTTACTCCACTCCCCATATTAAAGTGGGTTTTGGCAATCAAATAGGCGAGAGGTTTTGACAAACTGAGTAAAATTAGGAATAGATCGATGGTAATATCCCATCATTCCTGAGAATACCTGTATGTCTCTGAGATTCTTCATCTCAGGCATCTTAGAGATTGCTTCAACCTTATTTAACAAGAATTGAATGCCTTCCTGCAATATGGCTGATTCTAAAAATCTAATTACTATTTTAAGAAGGTACACTTTGTGGGCTTTAGTTTGATTTTGTTTTCTCTTAGTCATTTGAAAACTGACTTGTGGTAGTCCATATGATCTGTAAAAGTTTTTGAGAACACATTGTGTCATCTAGGTATACAGTCACAAAGCTTAATTCGATCTTGCATAACGTGATCCATTGCCCATTGAATTGAGGCTGAGAATTTTATAATTCCTGAGGGAGCTGATTAGGTTAAAATGATCCTTCCATGCATATCAACGCACATTTTTTATGGTCCTCTGGCAACAAATTCATATTCCAATAGCCATTGGCGAGGTCCAACTTGGGGAAGTAATATGAGCTAGAGGGTCAGGCAAAAGCATCATCAATTTTTGGGATTGGATAGCTGCCCTTTAAGGTGAAGCTATTTAACTCCTTTAATCTATCATTAAATTGTGGTCACTATTTTTTCTTTATAAGTAACAGTGGGGGTGCCCATGGACTTTAGGAGTCACAATTAAGCCAGAATCCAATAGCTGCTCTAGCTTGGTATTCATGTATTGCTCCTCTACCTTTGAATTTCTATATGGCCTTGATTGTATGATGGTTGCTTCTCCTTCATCAATAATATGCAATCAGATTTTCATGGACCATATTTGACATCTGACATAGAGAAATATCTTTATAGTCTTCAAGCAAATTTGCACTTTATCAATTTCCTCCTGATTTTATTATCAGATAATCAGACTTTAGAAATGGTGCAAATTAAATTATTAGTGGGTAGATTAAAATCAAGGTGCTTACCATTAAAATGTACCTTTTACGCTTCAATAATGATATAAAATTGACCTTTTTAAATCTCTTAATGTTTATTGACTAAATTATCTTGGTTGGTTAGGTTTCCAAGTAGTAGATCTATAGGCCTCTGATAAGCTATACTGAGAACTCTTATTAAAACTCTTGGTTAAGGTCTACTGACTCCATCGACACTAGTGATATGTAGCAAGAAGTATGGGATATAATCAGACTTATGTTGGTAGAGACCACTCTTTGTTCTTATATCTTCTTTCACCTCCTCAGCTACATAAAATGGTATGCCTTCTGATGCTTCTACCGAATAAGGGATATTATTTGTATTTCTTCCAGAGGTAGAATGTCATAAAGGATAAAGCAGAAACAGGGTACCTGAACAGACAAGAGTGATTCTTCTTGCTGAAGTCTTTTTTATTATCCAGTTCAATGGAACTTCATAGTTGATTTGTGAAATTACCCTTCTTTCAGATTGATAGCTCCTTTGTATCTGATCATAAACTGCATCCTGATAAGTATATCATACTGGCTATTGTTCAGGGCAACTTTTGAAGCTGAAAAACTACTTTGCTAGCTTAGATTGGCAGGAAAAATTATGCACTTATCCCTTGGTGTTAATCAGACTGGCAGTGCTGATACCATAGGTGTATTTTAGGTTGTGGGAGAGCTTGACCTTCTTGATAAAGACGGGATGAGACAACATTGATCAGAGCTCCCATATCCAAAACAACCAACACTAAAACTCTTGAATCACACCTTCTACTTTGTTAATGGTTCCTCCAAACTTTGGAGGGAGGGCTAACACCTCTTTGAGGAGGAACATTGAATTGGGTTTTTGGGAAGTCTCAGGATACTTCTTAAATATCTTCAGTAGATTGTGCATACTTAAGATGGGTCAGATCAACAGGGAAAGGTATTAATCAGCATAGCTAGCCTTATTGATTATTCTGTGTCACCCAATAACCTGACTGAGGTAAGTGCCTCTGGGAACCTGACCTTTGGTAATATTTTCAGTGTTCAGGCAATCCATAATGGTGAGCTCAGTGGGTTACCTAAAACATAATAATATGTGTCCTCATAAACCCCTTCAGATTTTCTTCTAGGATTGTTCTTAAAAATATGAGAAATGAGAAATTGACAATGTTTTACTTTCAGGTACTTTGGTCAGTCAGCTTTAGAGATACCTGACCTTAATCTGACTGGCATTTTCTCCGCATAGCAAGGACAGGGTTCTTCTTAGAACACGTGTCTTCTGTGTGATTGTTCTTATTGAAATAATTAAACTTAGGCTTCACTACCTTACTAGGTTTTGCTTCCTCCAAGGTATACACTCTGGGTTTAATGGAAGCTTTTGGGAGTTCTCTGTCTTGTGTATATCGACCACATCAAGCAAGGATTCTTTTAATTCTAAGACATATTTAAAAATACGTTTGGCAGATGTGACTTGAATGGCTATATCAGGATTGCTATGTAAACCAGCAAAAGGCAGCTATAGCATCACCCAATGTAAGCATCATCAAGATCAACAGCGTTTGGGCCTTGATATAGAAGCAATCTGAGAATTTGGCCATGGTTTCATTTTGGCGTAGTATAATTCTCATGAAGGCCTGCTTCTTCTTACTCAATCTTTTACTTGGAACCAAACTTCCTTATGACTGATTCCTTCACTTCACTCCAGGTTTTCAAGGCTTTCATATGAGGTACCAAAACCCTTTAGCCTTATGTCTTAAACAAGATATATTATGTTTAACCTTTCAATGATCAGTCGCATCTTCCATTACAGTTTCATAGACATAGAGGAAAGATGTGATACTCCCTCGCCAGGTGTAAATTTGTCCTTAAAGAAAGGTTTGAAGGTATAGCTTCCCGTCCCATGATGACGTGTACTCTGGGACTTCAGATTCAGTAATTTCAGTATATACTTAGCTCTTCTTAACTTGACATTAGATTTAATGTATCTGATCCTGTAGAGGGTTGAGGTACAGTTTCATTTTTCTCCAAAGTAAGTCTTTATGAGACATCCAGCAGAGTAGTTCTTATTTCAAGAACGAATTTATATCCTCCAAGCTTTAATTCAGATGCCAGACCGTGAATTTGGTGAAGAGAGGATAATCAGTAAGCTCACAAGCTTTTGTTATTATCCTCTAATAATCCAATGCTCCGATTCAAGTCCTCTTTCATCTTTTTGCATTTGGTTTCCTTAAAATGCTTGTCTGTTTTGCTTTCAGCTTTTCTGATAGAGTATTTCAGCGTTTCTCATCTTTATTGGGGTGACAGTAGACTTGATTAATGTCTTCTTGACAAGTGATTTGCCTCTCATGTCACTCTCCAATTTTTTGAGTCTCTCAGTACTAGAATGAGTAGACACCTGAGTCGCACAAGATAACAGATCCTTCTCAACATGGCCACTTAAAAGGCAATATTCTAAGATAATGATTGAGTCTTGAAGGTTTGATGCGCCTCCAGTCATCACTTTGTTGTAAGGCTTGCTCTATCTGGGACTTGAGGAGGGTAATCTGTTCTTCCTCCTGATGATGGCTAGTAGAAGCTTGGTCCACCATCTTACCATGAGCTTTGATGTCTTGTCTTTAGAGCTCTTGTGAAAAGGCATCAATTAATCTTTTAGTGTTTCTTTTTGACTATATAATGTCTTTTCATAGAAGCTTCATTTCTTCCTCCAAAGGCTTGATAACAACGGAATCAATGGTCACCAAATTTGGTTGAGGAACTGAATAATATCGGAATGATTTGCTTTATTTTGTCAGTTGATGTCCTTATACTTTAGATGCCAAATTAATACCTGGTTATAGGCCAAAAATATAGTGATTTGGGTATTAATATGATGGTGGAGTTCCTCATTATGGGCTCCTAATAAATGCACAATATAATAAAGCACTGGGTGTATTAATTGCATGATGTAGTGGGATAAATTCACACTTGAATTTATGTCTCTGGGAGAACATTTAAAATAATATAGGTTCATGAGATTCCTGTCCATGGATTATGCCCTTTTGCGGCTAGCTCTTTCTCCTGGGTTTATGACTCTAATAAGGATGTCTTGAACTCCTTCATTAGAAATCCACATTAGAAAATATGATTTAAGGATCTCCATTAGATTTTTTTGAACTTCTTCAAATGTGTCAATGGGTGGATTTCCCAGATAGTCATCTTATTCACCATTCCCATTTTACATCCAGTGGGTTACATTATCAATAAGATTGTAATCCATGTTGTAATCAATTAGATGTAGGTATTTTGAGTGTTAAATGAGCCTCTGTAGTGAGCCAGCCTGTGGGCTTCTATTTTTGTGGCTCAAGGGTGCTGTCCTAGAAAGCCCATCATTCAATACTTTATGAAGTCTAAGACTCATGATAAGCATATTATTAATTTTTGAGAATGCCAAAACACGCTTAAGTCCCATCAACTAGTAATCCATCCTATGGTAATACAGTAAAAGGGAATTATTGAAGTAAAGTACCAAAATGAGGTATAGAATGAATGATATAACTACTTTCTTTTACCGCTCGAAGTCACTTTTGACGATTTTAAATTTAAGTTTTATTTATCCACAGCCATCTGCCCAAACCTATTCTTTGATGTCCTTGGCTCCGCCGCCTGCCACCCCAGGGTGGGGCAGCAGTGCACCCCCACCTAGCATTTTCCGCCCCATGGGCAAGCGCGTTTAGATGGGCTCAAACAGCCCGCCCACTGCTTCCAACCGTTTTGTCCCCCCATGGGACTTAGCGCTCCACCTGACGCGCGTCCACCCTTCTTGCCCCCATCCTCTCGCCCTCCCTCTCTCTGCCATTCGCTATTGCCTCAGAGTGGACTATGGGCGTTTGTTCCCATATGCCAATAAGGCAATTATTGAGATAGCCACTGCGGCCTTTGCGCCAGCTGGCTTTATAGACTTCCGCACTTTTAAGGGCTACTTTGACTTTGGGTTCCAATCTGAGGAGGATGCTGAAGCGGCAGCACAAACTCCTCTAATTTATAAAAAAAACCCCATTCCCACAACCTGTACTCGCCTCCCTTCAGACACCACGCTGGTGGTATCCTTTGCAAATCTCCCATCCCACCTTCCACCCCAGGTTTTGTATGACCAGTTGGTCGCGGGGCTCATGGCTTATGGCACTCAGTCCAACCTCATCCTTGCCATTCCATCTGGTGCAGAGCGCCTTGCTGCTCCTCGGGCAACAGCCACCATCATACCACACCACCCTACCATAACCCAACAAATCCCACCCCGCGCTAGTGTGGCTGCAGCGCCTGATCATTTCTTTTGGGCTTGGGTCAATAATGATAGGCAGATTTGTTCCCTCTGCTTTGGCCTCAACCATGCAAAAAGAGCGTGCCCTCAGGCCAAGTCCTCTGCTGCGGCTTCTGAGCCTCCTTCTGGAGGTTCAGTATGGGGCGCTTTGCTGCCCCCTCCCACCCTCCAATCTCATTCAGTGGGCCCACATGGAAAATCAGCCCCCCCAAAACCTCCAGCCTCACTTTCCCACCTAAATCTACCCCAGCCAATCAGAGAAATGCTTGGACCACCGTCGGCACCTAAGCAGCTGCCCATTCGCCCAATCCCACCCACCCAAATTTGAACGCCACTATTCCAGTGAACCAAAATCCATGGGATCTATTGGCTGAAACTGACAAATCAGGTAATGTCCTCATTAGTAAGCATACAGGTCAACCTCTCTGCTAAGGCAATTATGGTCGGGCAGAATTTTTACTTCCTGACTTTGATGAAACTCCTACCCCTCGCCATTTCGCTCCTCTGCCCAATACAGCCCCCTTCCAAAGTGATCACCAGCTCGCCTTAGCTGCGGTGGCCTCTCCTCATTGCTCAAAACTACGCACCGCAGTGGCCCAGTCAGTGGCTCAGCTCCAGCATGGCCTGCCCACCCTCTTCTTCCCCCCTGACTTTCCTTGAATCTCCCTGCAGTGACATCTCAAAACTATTCGATGATGCTGAAGTTGCTTTTATGAATGTCGCAATGATTGCTTCATTCAACCCCTCAGCCAAAATCACCCACCACAGTATCTCCCTTTTCACCCAACTTCCTGAAGCCCGCAAAGAAGCTGAAGTTCTCCTTGCAGCTTATGTTGAAACACTTTCCCATCATTATCTTGATGTGGAAGAGGAAAACTCCTACTATGCTGACCTCAGCCCCCACTATGCGGATGCCCCAACGCCCTGGCTCTCTGCTCTGATCCGTTACTGTAACCAACATTCCTTGATCGAGGTGGGTCTTTCTGAAAACCAACCCCCCTACCCCTCCTCACCCTCTGCCATGGTGGGTTAGCAGTTTCTGCTTCCCACCTGGTTAGTAGTTTTGTTTTGTCATTTTGAGTGTTGTGTTTGGTACTGTCCATCCCCTGGTTGGCATACCTCAAATAAATTGAATGAATAATAACTGTATTGTTTTATAGTATAGGGGTTTT